>JAJPUD010020848.1:0-16318 GCA_023553655.1 Myrmecobius fasciatus | reverse complement strand
TCTTTCTCTTTCTCTTTTTTCTTTCTTTTCTTTTTTCTTTCTTTCTTTCTTTCTTTTCCTTTTCTTTTCTTCTTCCTTCCTTTCTTCTTTCTTTTCTTCCTTCCTTTCTTTCTTTATCTTTATTTCTCTCTTTCTCTCTCTTTCTCCTCTCAGTCTCTGTCTCTCTGTATCTGTCTCTAGCTCTCTCTATCTATGTCTCCCTCCATCTCTGTTTGTCTGTCTGTCTCTGACTGTCTCTATGTCTCCGTGTCTGTCTGTCTCTCTCTCTGTCTCTGTCTCTCCCTGTCTCTCTGTCTCTGTCTCTCTGTCTCTGTCTCTCCCTGTCTCTCTGTCTATGCCTCTGTCTCTCTGTCTTTCTGTCTCTGTCTCTCTGTCTCTGCCTCTGTCTCTCTCTGTCTCTCTGTCTCTCTCTCCTGCTCTGTCTCTGTCTCTCTCTCTCTCTCGCTCTTTCTCTCTGAAATAGGAACTAAATCTGATCAAGTATACAGTATTCTGCCCCAAGCCCTTCCACATCTGTCTAGACAAGGAAGGTATGTTTCATTATCTGTTCTCAGATTATTGGTTTCTCCATGGTGAATGAAGGATAAATAATAAAGCACATGTTTTATACTTACTGGGAGCCAGGCATTGTGCTGAATACAAATACAAGCAACCAAAACAGTCCTTATCAGCGAGACTTATTTCTAACTAATTCATTTTGTATCAGTTTATAAAAATCTTCCCATGTTTCCCTGAACTTCTCATACTTGTCATTTCTTTTTTAAAGTATTTTTCAGCATTATTTTCTTTTTAAATGTTGAGTTCCAAATTCTCTCCCTCCCTCCCATTTTCTACCCATTGAGAAGGCAAGCAATGTGATATCAATTATGTATGTGAAATCATGCAAAACATATTTCCATATTAGCCATATTTCAAAACAGCAAGAAAAATAAAGAAAGTGAGAAAATTATATTTAAATTTGCACTCAGAGGTTCTCAGCTCTCTCTCTGGAGATGGATAGCATTTTTCCATCATGAGTTCTTTGGAATTGTCTCAGATCATTGCATGGATCACAGTAGCCAAGTCTTTCACAGCTGATCATCATTATAACACTGCTGTTACTTTGCACACTGATCTCTCAGTTCTCACTTCACTTTACATCATTTCATAAAAGTCTTGCTGGGTTTTTTCTGAAACCATCCTCCTCATCTTTCTCACAGCACAATAGTTCTCCACCACAATTATATGCCATAATTTGTTCATCCATTTCCCAATTGGTGGACATCCCCTTAAATTCCAATTCTTTGCCACCACAAAAAGAACGGCTATAAATATTCTTGTACAAATTGGTCCTTTTCCTTTTGTTTTGGTCTCTTTGGTATACAGACCTACTAGTGGTATTGCTGGATTAAAGAGTATACAGTTTGATAGACCTTTGGATGAAGTTCCAAATTGCTCTGCAGAATGGTTGGACCAATTCATAACTCCACCGACAGTTCATCAGTGTCTCTAATTTTTTCCCTAATCTTCTCCAGCGTTTGTCATTTCTGACAAGTGGGGGAAGAGGTGGTACCTCAGAATTGCTTTAATTGGCATTTCTTTAATCAGTAGTGATTTAGAGCATTTTGTCCTTTGACCATTTATCAATAGGGAAATGGCTCTTATTTTTATGAATTTGACTCAGTTCTATACTCAGTATATCTTTGAGAAATGAGGCCTTTGTCAGAGAAACTTGCTGTAAAAAGAATATTACCAAGAACTGGAACCCAGAATGATGTATGAGTAATAGAGTTGCCAATCAGCCCCAGCTGCACCCTGTGTCAGCAAAGGGTCCCCTGTAATCTCTTTCTGACCAGATTTCAGGTCCCCTGTGCTGAGAGCTCCTGAAGCTGCTGGTGCTGCCTCTGTTGCTGTGGTCACTATTGCCACATGTGTGGGCTCCAGGCAGGCTTTCACCTGGTCTCTTAGACTTCTGCTGCCCTCTTAAGTCTTCTTAGACCAGAAAAAATGTTTTGCCCTGACCTTTCTTTGGCTCCACCTCTCCAAAATTTGAACTGAGGCCTTATTTTAAAGTCGTTTGGAGAGGAAGATTGAAACAGTTAAGCTGGGTTGCCTCTACTCCACCATCTTGACCCACCCCCTCTTTGTCATTTCTTACTGCACTTTTCCACTTCATTTATATACCAGGTGGGCAATGCTGATGGCAAATCCTGCAGGCTCAGTTACAGGGTAGATGGCAAGGCCCAGTGAGCTGCTGTCTTATTAGGAGTTCATCAAACCAGGGTGAGCCACCTTGTCTGCAACATGGCTAAATGGGGTAGGGAATATCTAGAAGGGCATGTAAAGGACCAGTCTCAGGATGCTTTGACAAGCCAGTAATACAATAAATCTCATGAAGCTTCTCTTGATGATTCGAAAAACGTTTTTCAGACCCAGCCCCCCAACACACACACACACACACACACACACACACACACACACACACACACTCACTCACTCACTCACTGATTCCTACCTCACTCAGAGAAAACTAAGGAGCTAGAATATACATTAAAGCTTGGAAATAAACTCAAGAATGGCAGTGAAAAGAGTGAATGCCAAACTGACCTCTGGGAGACAAAACCAAAGTAAGTTTTGTTTGTTTTGTTTCATTTTCCCCCAACCCTGGGTCTTGCTTTTCAGACTACTACTCAGAGCATGTGAGTTTTCAAGCAAACTGACTAACTTTTGTTTCTGGTTAAATAAGTCTTAAAAATAAGTCCTAACAATTTAGAAGCCCAGAAGAGCTGGTTACCTGCCCACCCAATTCTTAGTAGAAAATGACACTGAAAGTCACTGGAGCCAGCTTTCTTTCTCTCAACTCCCACCAGAAAGAAGGATGAATAACTATTCCCTGGACATACAGTGATAAAGCTATGAAGAAATCTGTGATCATTGTTGATCATCATGGAACCTTCCTTCATCTGTAAGACAATGGGGGATGGCCCTGAGTGAAATGGAAAACCTTGGCCTTTTTAAGTTAAGGTCTTCAAGAGGTCTCAGTATGACCCAGGCTGCACCCATTCAGCGGTCAAAGCCAGGTTAACAATAGGGTCAAGAATCTCCTCTTTCAAATCTAAATAAATATCCAGGACTGTCTCTAATCATCCTGATTTATATCTGGCCACTGGATGGCTCTGGAGGGGAAAATGAGGCAAAAGACCTAGCAGAGCCCTTCCTCACTCAAATCCTATCGTCTCCCTAAGGTCATGGTTCTCTTCAAGATGGAAGAACAAACAATAGCAACATCTGGAAATTGAGAACATTCCACCTGCTGATCTTTTAAAGTTCTTCTGAGATCTGACATTTTATGTTCTGATTATTGGATCATTTCTGAGGTTTCTTCTACATCCTTATTTATAGTTCTGTGATCTATATTCTTAGATCCTATGATCAAAGTGCTAGTCGGATCCTTTCATTTGACAGATGAGGAAACTGAGGCTCGGGAAAAAAGCTACAGAACAAACATTGCAAGGCAACCAAAATGGTAAGATGCCTGGAGTCTATGCCATGTGAGGATAAGTCAGAGGAATTGGAATTATACAGACTTGGGGGTAGGGAGGGAATATTCTGGTCATATTCAAGAACTTGGCAGAGGCATCATATGGAAAAGAGATTAGACTTGTTCTCTTTAACCCCTGAGTGTTTACTGGGGGGAAAATGGGCATAAGTCGTAAAGAAGCAAATTTAGGTTCCATGTTAGGGGATATGTTCTAATGCTATAAACTTTCTACTGGTGGAATGGATTGCCTTGAGAGGCAGTGGGCTCTCCTTCCTGGAAGAGCATCAAAGAAAGGATAAATGATCACTTGTTGGGGATGGTGGGGGAAGCTTCCTACTCAGGTACAGATGGCCTTTGAGGTCCTTTCCGATTCTGAATTGCTCCCCAACGCTCTGGAGTCCTTGTTTCAAATGCCATGAGTAACAGCAGCTCCCGATTTTCCCATTCCTGGAAATATTCGATGCCAGCACAATCCATAGAACTACACTGAGAACATTTGTTTTCCAACTTGGGAACTCGGCTAAAAAGATGGGACTGTAACAGGGTGGCTGATGGCCCACAGTTCTCTATTTCTCCTGACACAACAATGCAAAGTGGCTGAATTTCAGCCAGAGAGGAGTAAGCTACTTGGCAAGACCATGCTGCCTCGAGGAACAATTATTTATTTGTCCCATGACAGTCAGAATTTTAGAGCTGGAAGGAGCAGTCATTTGCCTTGCATGGATTGTATCTCTAGCCTTTAGCACAGTGTCAGACACATAGTAGGCATTTAATAAATACTTATTGACTTGGCTTGGCTTGTTGACTGATGGATAAGGAAATGTGAAATTCAGAGAAACGAAATCATTTTTCTAAAGTCACATAGGGAGTGTAAGTATCATGAATTGGAGTTGTCTCCACACCCAGAGAACCCAGCATTCTTTTCACTTCAGAAAATGATGGGAAGGCAAAGAAGTGAAACAATATCTACAAATACTTCATTGTGAAATTTCTCCTTCCTTCCTTCCTTCCTTCTTTCCTTTGTTCCTTCCTTCCTCCCTTCTTCCTTCCTTCCTTCCTTCCTCCCTACTTCCTTCCTTCCTTCCTTCCTTCCTTCCTTCCTTCCTTCCTTCCTTCCTTCCACCCTCCCTCCTTCCCTCCTCTCCTTCCCCCCTTTTCTCCCCCTCCCTCTCCCTTCTTTCATATTATAAACACCTTATAGAAAAAAAAGAAGAAATTTAGACTTCTTCTCTGGTATGAAAGGAGGGCTAAAAATGTTATGCAGATTTTCCAGATGGGGTGGGGTAGGGTACCATGCCTCTAACTCCCTCAATGAGGAAGGGATAACCGTATTTGTGATTCCAATCCAATCCAATCCACCTAACAGTACTCATCTGCATACATGTTTCTGTTCTAGGATACAAAAACAAAATTAGGTTCAATAAAAGGGAAAATTTTCTAATGATGTGAGCACCTTAATGGACTGCCTTGAGAAGCAGTGAGTTTCCTTTCCATTGGAGAATATCAAGCAAAGGCCTTCAAGAGGTCCTTGCCCTCAAGGAGTTTATGTCCAAGGCAGTTTGATGTAGGCTTTGGGCTCTGGGGACCACCTAAGGAGCAGGACTCAAACTTCATCTTGCCATCTGGTAGTCTTTACAGGACCCCAGGTTGTAACACCCTCCATGGAACCATCTGAGCCCATCAACAAGAAGATGATGTATGTGGCTGGTCCCTGTTGTTCCCTCTTTCTACATTCTGCCCCGTAAAAAGACAGTCCTTTCAGGACCTTCCTCAGTCCACTGGGTACATGCCCAACTGCTCTCTGGGGAAGTCCCATCTTTAAATGTGGAAAAAAGCTTTACGTATTACAGACACAGAGAAGACTGGAATGCTTTTTCCCTCCTCCCCCAACCCCCACAAAGAGCCCTTATTTCCAGGGAGATGCCACATCAGCATCCTCAGCGGCTGGACTTCAGGGTGAGACATCACTGTTCCCCAAACAGAGATCTGGCAGCATGACAGCCCCAGGCCTGGGATGAGTTTGATTACCAGGGGGAGTTCTATTTGTCCACAGTTAGAAACCAGCTTCCCTGGTGCTAGAAAATCTCCCTCCTACATACATCCAATCATCCCAAACAACAAGCTGTAGCCAGCTGAACTCACTATGGCTTTATTTATTCATTCACCTATTTATTTATTTTTCTAAAAAGTCCAAGTTGATCCACACTATGAGTAAGTCCCTTCCCCTCTTTGGGCATCAGTTTCCACTTCTGGAAAAATAAGATGGGGGCGGGGTTTGAATGAGATCATCTTTATTGTTGGTTTTTTTTAACTCTGATATTCTAAGTTTGAAGGATGCTTCCAGCTCTGACATTCTGTGAAGCAAACCATACTCCACTCCCATCCAGCCAGCCAGTCATCCCTCCCAACCATCTACCCACCCTACCTTGCTGCTCTCACTAACAAAAGTGGCAATGAGCTAATGTGAGCAAACTCAACTGGCCAGCTGGATCACGCATGCCTCTGACCAGCAGATGGGTCATGGGACCCATGTCATTGAGATGCTCCCCTAGGCTGTCTTGTCACCTTACCTATAGCTCCTCCCTATTCCCCTTTTATTTTATTTTAAGTAATCAGATCAATACCTCTTACATACTATCATTGTCACATAGCAACTGCCTGCCCTATGGATGAAGTCACCATTACTGTGATTCCCTGACAGATAGATACTCCTTTCCCTGGCCCCTCATTCCTACTGTTGACTTCCCCAGTAGAATTTAAGTCTCTTCAGGACAGACAATGTCTTTGCTTTTGTATTCATAGCCCCAGTGCCTAGTAAGCCGCCATCTTGATTCACCCATGCATCCATCCATCCATCCATCCATCCATCCATCCATCCATCCATCTATCCTTTCCTTCATTCTAAGGTCCATTTTAGTTCTGATACACCCTGTTCCATTCTGACATTCATTGGAGAATATCAAGCAAAGGCCCTCAAAGGCTCCCTGCCCTCATGGAGTTTATGCCCAAGGCAGTTTGACATTATATTGTCTGTGTTCTAAGGTTCCCCAGCTCTGACCGTCTATGTTTTAAGCTCCCTCCAGTTCTAATAGCCCTGAGGTCTGTGTCCTGCTTGACCACTGGCTAAGTGCCTTCCCTTTTGGTTAGGAGGAAGTTTTTCCACACCACCAACAGCAGCAGCAATGAATGGTCCAGACTAAGAGCTCGTCCCAGCTCCAGGCGCATCCCCAGCAGGAGTCAAAGGACTCTTCAGCCCCCCAACCCCCCATCTGCCCACAATTGAACCCAGATGCCAGGAAATATCTTGGCTCTATGGCTGAAGTGAAAACATATGGGGATAGTGAAACCCTCCTCCATTTACAACTTTATTACTGTCATCCATGGAAACTTGTAGACAGAGAAAGAGACCTCTGTGCCCAGTGTCTGGTCCTGCCTGTGCAGGGGGGGGGGATGACACAGATACAGGACTAGGCAGAGCCAGTGGGCTGCTTCCCCTCCCCATTTCCCAGCCCTTTCCCACATCCCAAAACACACACACACACACACACACACACACACTCACTCACACACACATCTGCTACTTATTGCTGGAAATAAGGACAGGAAGAAAGACAGATGGACAGACTGGGGTGCCAAAAATAATCTTTCTCAACGCACCAATCTGACCACATCATTTCTTCGCTCAAAAATGTTCAAAAATAGGTGGCTGCCCATTCCCTAGAGAACAAAATACAAAGGAATGCCTTAGTCTGACCTTCAAGGCCCCTCTACAACCTAGCTCCAGCCTACCTTTTCTGTCTTATTTACTATAATTCCCCTTTATGTATTCTGTTTTAGCTAAAATGGCCATAAAGTATTCCTCAATATCTTCCTATGCTCTTGCCTCCATTTCTGCTACATCTGGAATACACTCATTCTATATCTTTGTCTCTTGAAATTCTTCTCTTCCTTTAAGATTTTTGCATGACCTCCTTCATGAAATATTCCCTGAATGCCCCATAGAAAAGTGCTCCCTTTTCCTCAAACATCCTTAGAATATTTTGTCAGTACCTCTCCTCTATCCTTATCACTTTCTCCCTTATAATCAAAATATTTGTATAGATTGGGTATCTCCTATATTAGATAAGAAGCTCCTTGAGACAAGAACTGGGGCTTTTTTCATCTAGTGCCCCAGGGGGCTTTGGACTCCAGGGTAAAAGTTTTGTGAGATCAAGGGTTGTATTCTTTGTATATCCTCTGGATTTAATAGGCACTTAATAATGTTTGTTTTTAATTATAGAATGGAACCAAGAGTGATAGGGATCTCCCCTTTGCAGTCACTTATTTATTTTCTTCCCCACTCCTAAAATCTTTACATTGGTATATTTTATTTTTACATCCCCTTCATTTCTGAATAGATCTTTTGTCACAGAGAGAAAAACTAGACTTTGTAAAAACTAAAAATAAAAAAGTTTTACAGAATCAAATGAGGTGCCTACAGTCTAACAATAGATTCCATACTCCTAGGTCCATCACCTCTACAAGAAAAGGAGGTTCAATTTTTCAGTTCTTCTTTAGGGACAAGCTTGGTCACTATAATTATAAAGAAATCAGATTCTTTTTTTGTGATTGTTACCATTTACATTATGTAGCCATTGTTGATATTATTTTCCTGGTTTTGCTGACTTCCTTCTGCATCGATTCATATGGATTTTCCCATATTTTTCCAATTGTTTCATATTCATGGTTTCTTATAGCACAGTAAAATTCTCCATTGCATTTGTATACCAAAGTCTTCTTTATCCATCCCCAAATCAATGGGCATCTACTTTGTTTCTATGTATTAAAATCCCATCTTCTAAATAACATAAGTTTGAGATTTGGGGACTTTTATCGGGCCGAGTGTCTATTGCTAAGTGTATGAAAGAACTTCTCCCCTTGTCTTCCTCTGGAAACTTATCCTGGAATAGAGATGATCCTGGATTGCAGACTTTCATTTTGTGGTTGCTATTCATTCATTTCAGTTGTGTCTAACTCTTCATGACCCTATTTGGAATTTTCTTAGCAACGATACTAGAGTGACTTGCCATTTCATTCTCTATGATACGATATAATAGGTTATGATAGAAGAGCCCAAACTTTGATAGGGATGACTGAATTACAAAGGCTTCAAGAATAGGACCGGGATCCATTTTCCAGGAACCAACCCAACCAAGTGCTGAGAATCCCTTGATTCAATTGGCATTAAGCTATGAAGTTTTCAGACCATAATCATTCATGAAGATAATCTAAGGCACGGAAATGATAAAACTCTTTTCATTTCAGTTGTGTCCAACTCTTCATGACCCTATTTAGAATTTTCTTAGCAACGATACCAGAGTGACTTGCCATTTCATTCTCTATGATACAATATAATAGGTTATGATGGAAGAAACCAAACTTTGATAGGGATGACTGAATTACAAAGGCTTCAAGAATAGGACCGGGGTCCATTTTCCAGGAACCAACCCAACCAAGTGCAGAGAATCCTTTGACTCAATTGACACTAGGCTATGAGGTTTTTCTGACCATAATCATTCATGAAGACTCTCTATTAAGGCATGGAAGTGATAAAAAAAAATCTTTCTATAACCATAGAGGAAGTTTCCTTGATAGTGAAATAATGAAAATTTTGAAGATTAGAAGGAACAGGGAAGGACACTAATTTTGGAAAATAACAAAGGGATTCTCTACCCGTTCAAATAAAGAGGAGAAGAGAAGAGGAGGGAAGAGGAGAGGAAAGGGAGGGTGAAAGCATTACTGTGCTTGGCCCTAGATGGTATGGATAAGAACTGAAAAAGGAAAATGTAGGAAGAAAAACTTCCTTATAGTTAGAGCCCTCCAAATGTGGAATAGGCTGAGTGGATTTCTTCTCTTTGAAAGTTTCCAAGCAAAGGCTAGACAACCACTTGACAGATATGTTACAGTAGGGATTTGGGAGGTGGCTATTGGTTGCACTAGATAAACACTAAGGTTCCTTCTGACACTCAAATTCTGTAATCCCATGGATTGCTTCATCTCCTGCACTCAACACACCTAAAGTCTAGAACCTAAACCCGCTGCAAGGTGTGTCTGCAAACAAATAGTACCAGTCTGTGTGTTTTCAGTATATAAGGAAAAGGGGCCACAATAGAGTCCCCAGCTAAATAAATCAAGGCAAACAATTTCAGTTCTTTGGATGCTCATTGGGAAAGATCATACTGGCAGCAGGCAAGGAGTGACGCATCGGTCACATTTTAATAAGGCATAAAGGGGACAGAGGCAGATGATGGGGGACTGAGGTGGGAGAGAGAGAGAGCACCTAGAGTGAGTCACCTGAGAATTATGGATCGGAGTTGGAAGCACTTGGGCAGCAAGGACTCTTGGTACATGGGAGAAGACTAAGAGCAGGGTTTGGGGATACCATTCTTACAAGGTTCTGGTGATGGGGGAATGGCTTAACTTACCCAGGCCATCTTAGGGTTCGCTCCTTAACATATCGATATCATGTGATAAGTTGGCAAGACCAACTTAGGCTTTCCTTATTTGAATACTATTTCCCTGATTTTATTGAGGATGCTGGGTGTCTGCAACTTACACACCAAAGGGCTAGCATTAGAACAGAAGAACCATTACAATGGATAGCTTCATATGTAGTCTCCAGGGGTAGCATTCATCAAAATAGGAGACAGATTTTGCAAGTGGCTTCTATATTCCCTTTTATACTTTTATTGTTACTTTAGACATCGGTTACTTAATTACTTATTATATTAACTAGTAGGATAGTTGGGACACCATAAGATACACTTTCAACACAGATAAGTTTTCATGAATTTTTCAACAATCAGGAGTTTTCCAGACTATTTCTCTATGTCTTTGTTTCTATCTTTCTATCTGTCTCTGTCTTTGTTTCTCTATGTCTTTCTGACTCTCTCTCTCTCTCTCTCTCTCTCTCTCTCTCTCTCTCTCTCTCTCTGTTTCTCTCTCTCTTTTCTATTTTCTCTTTCTCTTTTCTTTTTCTGTCTTTCTCCTTTCCTCACACTCCCACCCTCCAGTCATGAGATCAAGGGCTATTTTCTTTGTATTTCTTTTACGGTCTAGCACAATGCCTTCTGGGTAGTAGATGTCTAATAAATGTTTGATGAATCAAGAAAAAAAATGACCCAAAGAAGAAATGTGAATATAATCTCAGCTCTCTCCTGGAATCACCAGTTAGATGTAAAGTTTTTAAAAATACTCCAGGCCAGGGGGATGTAAACTGAGTCTTTATGATGGAATTAGGGGAATATCAAGATGAAGAGTTAACATGAGAGTTAAAGAAGAAGACCTGCAGGGGCTTGGGAATTCTGAAGCACGTACCCGATGGGTGGGGATGTGGTGGATGGAGAGAGAGTTCTGTAGGTGGAGTAAAAAACAACCTGATTCTAACTTGGGCTTTATCATATACTTGCATAGTTTGTGTCCATGGATGAGTCCTATTAAATCTCTGGAAGTAAATTCCCACTTTGTAAATGAAGGAATTAATAACAGATTAGCAAGGAGGACAATAGCAGTTGTTGAAGGAACTGTCCCAGTGAACATCTCTCAAACTACTGGAGCTGATTTTCTCAGAGGGAGGTAAGAAATAAGATATAGCTATAAATATCCAGTTCTGGTTTTGTCATAGAAAGTATAATATAAAAAAGCCTTCCAGTTCCTATCTTATTTCTTTTACTCACCACCTGTATGAATAAGTTATAGGACAGAGTAATGGACTTGGAGTCAGGAAGAACTGAGTTCAAATTCAATCTTAGATACTAACTAGTGACCTTGCACAAGTCATAACTTCTGCTACTTATTGAGTTTTCTCGTTAGTAAAATGGGATAATAATAGTGCCTATCTCACAGTATTGTTTTGAAAATGAAATGAGAGCACATGCAAAGTGCTTTGAAAACCTTAAAATTATTGTTGTTGTTATTGTTATTGTCGATGTTCTTAATTTAGGACCATTAATTTATTTTTATGGGCCACTGAGGCCCAGAAGCATAAGGGACTTGTCCAAGTCATTTTGTCTCTGCTTCCTCATCTGCCAAATGGGCTAATAATACCTCATGGGCCTATTTTGAAACTCAGATGTGATGATATATAGGAAGTATTCTCTGAGCCATAAAATGCTATGTAAATCAAAGCCTCTTGGAGTTGGAAGGCATCCCAGAAGCCATTGAAGAATACCTAAACCACAACTAGAACTCTCTTCTTCAACATACTCAGCAAATGGACATCCAGCTCTCTGGATACAAGGAGATATCTAGGTGATGTAAAAATAAAATATATCAATATTATCTGTTTTTTAAGAAGCTTAGATTCTCCTGGGGGGGGGGGATGGGAGGAGGATTTAGACATGTGTAGAAATGGAAAAGGCCTCAGGGATTATTTAGTTTGACTTCATTTTACTACATAACACTGTGCCTGACACATAGTAGGTGCTTAATAAATATTTATGGATTGACATTCATTTTTTTTTTCAGAAAAAGTAATTGTGGCCCAGAGGTTTGCCCAGAATCGCCATTGGCAGTATTTAGCAGGACCAACAAAATGTGCACCTACATCCTCTAAGTCAGCATCCAATGCTCTATTACATCAGGCTACCAATCTAAAAATGGGGACAGGACACAGCCAGATAAACACCTATAAACAGGAGTTGGGGAAACTTATAAACACACTCATGCTCACTCTAGCTCTATAGCGATAAACACATGTGTATTGTCAGCTGGGAGATGGGAAGGAAAGAAGGGTAAAGGTGGGGGATGGAGGAGGAGAGAATGTAGTGAGCAGAGCCAGATGGGGCTGGTCTTGGAGATACAGCAGTGGGGGAGGGGAGTCCAACAGACAGAGATTGTTAAAAAGGATGTCGGATTTTCTAGTTCTGAATTCCTAGATTATTGGCGTTGTCAAGGACCTTACTTAGAGATCATCCAGTCCAATAGCCTTGTTTTTACAAAGTAAGAAACTGAGGTTCCAAGAGGAAAAGGGACATATGCAAAGTGCCGTAGCCACTAAATAGCTGGGGCTGGACCCAGGTTTCTGGACTCCTGATTCATGCCATGCCAAAAACTGTTTCCGTAGCCCCACTGTGTGTGAGGCTCCACTGATAGCTCTCAGGATGACCTGTTAGGATCGGGCGAAGAGATTTCATACTTAATTGATAAATCATTAGACTTGAAAAGGATGTTAGAAATGAGAACCTAGAACACCAAATTGGGAAGTCACCTTACATCAGAAGATAAAGAGTAGGAAAGCAAGGAAGGAAGCTAAGAGATAGAATGTAGATGATCAGAGGGAAAAGAGAACTTAGAGTATCAAGGGTCAGGGGTAGAGAAGACCTGAAAACAGAGATATAATAGCTAAGGGGGTCTGCGAAACCCAGAATGTTAAGAGCTAGAAGTAGGGACCTAGAACATAGGGTATAGAATGTCAGAGGTAGAACCTCTAATTCTAGGGTACTTACTATGTATTTGTATGTGTGGGCACACACACACACACATACACACACACACACACCATAGACACTTTGGGCTATCTAACGAAGCCCATGGACTCATTTGCAGAATACTGTTTTTAAATAATTGAAGAAATGCTGAGTTCAGTGATAAATTAGTGAAAATAGAAATATATATTTTTTTCATCCAAGTTCCTGAAATCCATGGGCTCCATGTTCCCATGTTAAAAAGTCTTGAAACAAAAAGTGTGGGAACTGGGCTTCAAACCCTGGAATCTTAGCTCCAAATCTAGCACTCTTTTCATCCCCCAGGACATCCTATCTTGAACTTTCCCACACACACCATCAATGCTTTCTTCTTTATCTTTCTGATTTCTAGTCACTCTTTAAGACCTGGCTCAAGGTCCTGGGACCTCCTCCACAAGTTTCCTCTGACTGCTCTCATCCATAACAATCCGTCCTCTGTTTTGAATTCCTATAATGATTAATTTTGAACCACTGTTTTTTCCCCCAAGACTTTCCATACCCTGCCTGATATTAACAGGTATATGTATGTATGAATTTCATTTCTTCAAGTATTTGAGAAGTTCCCTGAGGGCAGATACCATATGTCTCATACTTAATGTCTCCCATAGCATTTAGCCCAGGACCCTGAACTTCTTCAATATCCAGTTAATAAACTTCAGTTGGACACATAACCCCCAACTAATTTTCTCCAGCCATGGAGGTCACCCAGGGTTCTGAGAGTTCACGTCAGCTCTAGCAGGTTCTAACAAATTGGGGAAACTGCAAATATAAACCTAGTGATGGACTGTCTAAGGACTAGCTCAAGTCAGTGTAGAAAAGTACCTCATAAAAGGGTTTAGTTATCCCATGGTGAATTTTTGGGACTGAAGTTTCTTATGAAATTATCTGCTAAGGGACAGAGTTTTTTCACTTTATATCAAGAAATGTGGATCCACCCAGAATGCCCATTGGATTTCCCCAGCTTTGTCCTCAGTCATGGCCAGGGAAAGGGTGTCAAGATAGTGATCGGAGGGAGCCGGGAGAAGAATATGGGAGTAGGGGGTGGTAGAGTCTTGGTCTTGGATATCATTCTCTCCTAATCTCATCCTAATCAATCTGTGGAAGGAAGGTAGATATCTCCTTGACTCTCACTTTCCTTTTATTTTTAATACAGAGATTTGGGGGATGTGGAGAAAGGAAGAGACAGAGATAGACAGAATTCCCAGAAGGCTTTGGGGCAGTAAGTGTAAAGGAGAGACTCCTTGTCCGTTTATCACCAAGCTCGGGAAGACTTGAGGTAGAAGCTTCTGAAACAGCAGCAGGGGTGTCTCAGGCTTAGGACGGTGAGAAGGCATCTTCTACCACAATATCATTATCAGAAGTCTAAGGGGAAGTTCTTGGATTCAATCCAATGAGATATGACACATCAGACATTTTCTGAACACCTACTGTATACAGACCTTTGTGCTAGACAATGAGAAAGATCCAAAGGCATAATCCCTGCCTTCTTAGTTGTCAGGGAAAAAAAACACTTCATAAATATAATTTTAGGATATCAGGTAAGAAAGAAGCTTTATTCAGGGAATTCACTATTCTAAAAAATCATTATCCGCCTCCCAATCCCCCCCGGCCCCCAAGCCTCTCTCCTCCCCCAAATAAGGCATATTAGCAGACTTGTTTTTACTCGAAGAAAAACAATCTGTCATTTCCAAAGTTGCCTAAAGGTGCCCTTTCTGACAGGAGGAGGCAGTTTGTTTTCTTTAGAATTAGCCTTGTAAGCAGGCTAGTTTGGGGATACACCCATGTTCAGAGAAATGAATATGATTGATGAGTTTATGCTGAAATGGAGGGCAATTTAAAGATGGACTCACTCATGTCAATGGAGAACAGGGCTCTCTTCCTCCTACAGCACTTCCAGTGGTGGGAGGGAACAGTTGATCAGAGGTGTCTTGGCTGGGGGAGGATTTTGGAGGCCGGGAGAGTGGGGATGGGGGGGGAACCTGGCAAAGGTTTGGGGCTCCATCCTTCAGAGAACAATGAAGTTCCCCCAGCCAAGGTCAGCGGGAGGCAGGCCAGTGGATTGACAGTACTCTGGATTTTTGCTGGCTCCCAAACTCCCCAGCCTTAGAGGTTTTGGACCCCAAACTCCATCTCTCCACCTTCTTGTCTATAAAAGCAGGATTATGTTACAAGCTACCTCTAACCCCTCACACACTTGGCCTGGAAATCATTAGGTTGGAATCTTTAGTAATGGGCACAGCAGCCCCCTGGGCAGCTCCATTGTCTTACATGGAGAAACTCACCACCTGCCAAACTCTTCATCCCTCAAGTCTAGGGGAGCAGTGCCTCTCAGCACGGGTCCATGTGGGTGGCTGGACTTGCTGAGTCTCCTCATGGGCTTGTGGGGGAGAGCCAAGGAGGTTCTGGAGACCAGAGCTGCATCCTTCCAAGACAACTAGTTAGTGGCGACAGTAGTGAACGAGGGTCTGTGGAAGGAGCCAGACACCTCCTGGGCTCTCACTTTCCTTTTATTTTTAAGACAGGGATTTGGAGAAGGAGGAGAGGAAGAGACAGATACAGACAGGGAACCAGAGAGGTTGCTGGGACACAAGGGTCGAGACTGGCAGGAGGGTAGAAAGAGAAGTGCTTCTGGCGTGATCAGACCTGCTTCATAGCCTCCCTCTGACCCTTCCCACCTGTGTGATTTGGGGCCGGTTCTTTCATTTCCACAGGGTTCCTCTGTCAAATGGGTGCTCTCTCTGGTCAATTAGAACCATTTGACAATTTCTGAAAGAGTCGAGATTGTCAAGGCAAGTTGAATCCAGAGAATGAGAGTATGGGGAGTACAAGGTCTAGAATCTCCCCTGTTCCCTACTTCTCTTTTTCTGTTTTTTTTCTATCCCTGGAGAACATTTCTCTCCTCTCTCTTTTTTTCTTGCAGTCTCTCTCCCTTTCTCTTCTCCCAGTTTTTCTTTCCTCTCTTTTCTCTCCCTGTGCCTGTCTCCCCCTTTTTTGTCTTCCTTGTTGCCCTTCTCTCTCATCCTGCCCTTTTATCTCTTCTCTTTTTCTTTCTTTTTCCTATCTATCTCAGCTGCCTTTTCTCTGCCTGGTATTTTTAGGTCCCCTTCCCCTTCCTCATCCTCCTTTCTCTCCCTCCAAACCTGTTTCCCCTTGTTCCTCTCTCTTCTCTCTTCCTGAATTCCTTTTCCTCCTGCTTTTCTTCTTTTCTTCCTCAATCTCTCCCCCTTCCCTATACTCCTCTTCTGTCTCTACTACTACTACTACTACTACTACTACTACTACTACTACTACTACT
>JAJPUD010020847.1:0-23976 GCA_023553655.1 Myrmecobius fasciatus | reverse complement strand
TTGTCTCATATATATAAGAATTCAAGCCACTCTTCAGTAGATAAGTGTTCAAGGGATATGAACAGACAATTTTCAGATGATGAAATTAAAAGTATTTATAATCATATGAAAAGGTGCTCCAAATCACTATTGATCAGAGAAATGCAAATTAAGACAACTCTGAGGTACCACTACATACCTGTGAGATTGGCTAAAATGACAGGAAATGATACCAATGAATGTTGGAGGGGATGTGGGAAAAGTGGGACACTAATACATTGTTGGTGGAACTGTGAACGGATCCAACCATTCTGGAGAGCAATTTGGAGCCATGCTCAAAAAGTTGTCAAACTGTGCATACCCTTTGACCCAGCAGTGTTTCTACTGGGCCTATATCCCAAAGAGATCTTAGAGGTGGGAAAGGGACACACCTGTACAAGAATGTTTGTGGCAGCCCTTTTTGTAGTGGCTAGAAACTGGAAACTGAATGGATGCCCATCAATTGGAGAGTGGCTGAATAAATTATGGTATATAAATGTTGTGGAATATTATTTCTCCGTAAGAAATGACCAGCAGGACGATTTCAGAGAGGCCTGGAGGGACTTGCATGAACTGATTCTGAGTGAAATGAGCAGAACCAGGGGATCATCATACACAGCAACAACAGTATTATTTGATGATCAATTCTGATGGACATGGCTCTCTGCAACAAAGAATTGTATCAAACCAGTTCCAATTTTTCACTGAAGGAAACCATATACACCCAGAGAGAGGGAAATGAAATATGGACCACAACATAACATTTTCATGATCTCTATTGACATTTGCTTGCATTGTGTTGCCTTTCTCTGATTCTTTTATTTTATTGTAGATAGGATTTTTCTTGCATAACTTCCCAAGCATTTCACCATTATTAACATGTAGTGGACTTCCTGCCATCTATGGGAGGGGAAGGGACTGGGGATAAAATTTGTAATGGAAAGCTTTGTAAAGATCAATGTTTGGGAACTACCCATATATATGTTATACAAATAAAAAGCTTTAATAAAAAAAAGAAATTATGAGAAGCCAGAAAGACACAATTTAAATATCGAAGAGCCACAATTAGGATCACACCAGACCTAGCAGCTTCTACATTAAAGGACTGAAGGGCCTGGAATTAGATATTCCGAAGGGCAAAGGAACTTGGATTACATCCAAGAATAAGTTACCTAGCTAGGATGAGCATTATCTTCCACGGAAGAAGATGGTCATTCAATGATATAGGAGAATTTCACTATTTCTACTGAAAAGAGCAGAACTGAACAAAAATTTGGATCTACAAACACAGAACAAAAGAGAAACATAAAAAAGTAACAAGATAAAACAACTCTTTAGAACTATATTTGTTATGGATACTTATAGAATGAGGGTTGATTTTATGATTTTATTATTACATTATGATTATTATGATAAGATTATTGCGATTTTATGATTATTATGATATGATTGTTGTGATTTTATGATTATTATGTGATAATCTGAAAAAGAAATTAGAGGTAGAAAAGGGATAACACTGGAAGAAGAGGAAAAGGAGGTAAAATAAGGGAAATTACATCACATGTAGAGGCAAAGAAAACTTATAATGATTAAGGGGGGAAAAAGGGAAGGGAATATGAATTGTGTTAATCTCCATCTCATCGGATTTGGCTCTGAGGGAATAATACACGTAGTGGGTATCAAAAAGAAACTTGTCCTATCTTATAAGAAACAGGAAGGAAAGGGGAAAAAGAAAGGGAATAGAGTAATAGAAGGGATAACAGAAGAGTTAAGGGAAAGGTGTAAAAAAGGAGGTGGGGCTCTAAAAGGTAAGGATTGTTTGAGGTAAGTGATGGTGAAAAGCAAAATACTAGGGAGGAGGGAAAGGGGATAGGAAAGAGAAAAGCATAAGGTATGGTAAATAAGATGTCAAGAAATACTGAATTACTTATTTTAACTGTGAATGTGAGTGGAATGAACTATGCCATAAAGCAGAAGCAGATAGCAGACTGAACTAAAAAACAGAATTCAACAATCTGTTCTATACAAGAAACACTTCTAAAGCAGAGAGACACATACAGGGTGGAGGTAAAAGGCTGGAGCATCATCTATTATGCTTCCGGTGAACAAAAAGAAAAAAAAAAGCAGAGGTAACAATCCTGATCTCAGATCAAGTAAAAGCAAAGATAGATCTAATTAAAGAGACAAAAAAGGAAACAATATCTTCCTAAAAGGTATGATAGACAATGAAGCAATATCAATACTAAACATATATGCACCAAGTGGTATAGCATGGAAATTCCTACAGGAAAAGTTCAGAGAGATACAAGAAGAAATAGACAGCAAAACTATACTAGTGGGGGACCTCCACCTCATTCTCTCAGAACTAGATAAATCAAACCACAAAATAAATAAGAAAGAAGTTAAGGAGATAAACATATTAGAAAAGTTAGGTACAATAAATCTTTGGAGGAAATTAAATGGAGGCAGAAAGGAGTTTACTTTTTTCTCAGCAGTCCATGGAACTTATACAAAAATTGTTTTAGGACACAAAAACCTCAAAATCAAATGCAGAAGGCAGAAATAGTAAATGTATTTTTTTTCAGATCATGATGGAATAAAAATCACATGTAATATAAGGCCAGGAGAAAATAGACCAAAAAGCAATTGGAAACTAAATAATTTCATCCTAATGAATAGGTGAAACAGCAAATTACAGACATGATTAGTAATTCCATCCAAGAGAATTACAATAATGAGACAACATACCAAAATTTGTGGCATACAGCCAAAGCAGTAATAAGGGGAAATTTTATATCTCTAGATGCTTATTTGCATAAAGTAGAGAAAACCAATGAATTGGGTTTGCAAGTAAAAAAACGCTAGAGAAAGAACAAGTTAAAAACCCCAAGCAAATACCAAACTTGATATCCTAAAAATAAAAGGAGAGATTAATAAAATTGAAAGTAAAAAAAAAAAACTATTGAATTAATAAATACAAGTAAAAGTTGGTTCTATGAAAAAAGCAATAAAATAGATAAACCTCTAGTTAATTTGATTAGAAAAAGGAAAGCGGAAAGTCAAAAATGAAAAGGGAGAACTTTCCACCAATGAAGAGGAAAGTTGAGCAATAATCAGGAGTTACTTTGCCCAACTTTATGCCAATAAATTTGATAACCTAAGAGAAATGGAGGAATATTTACAAAAATATAGATTGCCCAGGTTAACAGAAGAGGATATAAATTACTTAAATATTCCCATTTTAGAAAAAGAAATTGAACAAGTCATTAATCAGCTCCCTACGCAAAAATCCCCAGTACCAGATGGATTTACATGTGAATTCTACCAAACATTTAAAGAACAATTAACTCCAATATTATATAAACTATTTAAAAAAATAGGGAATGAAGGACTCCTACCAAATTCCTTTTATGGCACAGATATGGTACTGATACCTAAACCAGGTAAAACAAAAACAGAGAAAGAAAATTATAGACCAATCTCCCTAATGAATATTAATGCAAAAATCTTAAATAAAATATTAGCAAAGAGATTACAGAAAATCATTCCTAGAATAATACACCATGAGCAAGTAGGATTTATACCAGGAATGCAGGGATGGTTCAATATTAGGAAAACTATTAACATAATTGACTATATTAATAACCAAACTAACAAAAACCATATGATAATCTCAATAGATGCAGAAAAAGCATTTGATAAAATCCAACATCCATTCCTATTAAAAACATTAGAGAGTATAGGAATTAATGGACTTTTCCTTAAAATAGTCAGTAGCATCTATTTAAAACCATCAGCTAGCATCATATGTAATGGTGATAAACTGGAACCATTCCCAATAAGATCAGGGGTGAAACAAGGTTCCCCACTAGCACCATTACCATTCAATATTGTATTAGAAATACTAGCTTTGGCAATAAGACAAGAAAAAGAGATTAAAGGAATTAGAGTAGGTCATGAGGAAACCAAATTATTACTCTTTGCAGATGATATGATGGTCTGCTTAAAGAACCCTAGAGAATCAACTAAAATTATTAGAATTAATCCACAACTTTAGCAAAATTGCAGGATACAGAATAAATCCACATAATTCATCAGCATTTTTATACATCACCAACAAAATGCAACAGCAAGAGATACAAAGAGAAATGCCATTTAAAATAACTTCCATAGTATAAAATATTTGGGAATATATCTGTCAAGGGAAAGTCAGGATCTATATGAGCAAGACTACAAAACACTCTCCACACAAAGTCAGATCTAAACAATTGGAAAAATATCAAGTGCTCTTGGATAGGTCGAGCGAATATAATAAATATGGCAATACTACCTAAGATAATCTATTTATTTACTGCTATACCAATCAAATTCCCAAGAAATTATTTAACTGACTTAGAAAAAATAACAACAAAATTCATCTGAAAAAACAAAAGGTCAAGAATTTCAAGGGAATTAATGAAAAAAAAGTAAATGAGGGTGGCCTAGCTGTACCAGATCTAAAACTATATTATAAAGCAGTGGTCATCAAAACCATTTGGTATTGGCTAAGAAATAGAGTAGTGGATCAGAGCAAAAATGGAAAAAAAAGAACTCTGACCATTGAGAGCTTTAATGGAGACAGAGAACTGTTCTAAAAAACCTGGGGATACTAAAAGCAAATCATCTCCAGATGGAGCCTCAAATGGTGATATGAGTTGGTCTGAATCTCACAAGGCTCTCATGGAAGAATTCAAAAAATATTTTAAAAGAGAGTTAGCAGGAAAATGGGCAAAGGAAATGCATACATTGAAGGAGAGTTTGGAAGAGAAAACACAGAAATTATCTGAAGAAAATTGACTACAAAATAGACATTGTAAAATGTAAGCATATAGAAAAAGAAAACAACTTTCTGAAAAACAGAATTTATGAATTGAAAAAAAATCCATAGAACAAAACAATTAATTTAAAATTTTAATTGGACAAATCCAAAAAGAAGCAAAAAAGTAAATGAAGAAAATAATTCACTAAAAATCAAAATCGAACAAATTAAAATGCGTGACTCAATGATACACCAAGAATCATTCAAGAAAACCAAAAAAATGAAAAAATAGAAAATAAAAAAAAAACTGGCCTGGAAAATAGATCTAGGAGAGACAATCTAAGGATTATTGGACTTCCTGAAAACTATGATGAAAAAAAGAGCCTAGATGCTATTTTTCAGTTAAGAACTATATGAGCAAAACTACAAAACACTTTCCACACATAACTAAACAATTGGAAAAATATCAAGTGCTCTTGGATAGCTTGAGAGAATATAATAAAGATGACAATACTACCTAAACAAATCTATTTGTTTTGTGCTATACAAATCAAGCTCCCAAGAAACTATTTTACTGACCTAGAAAAAATAAAAACAAAATTCACCCGAAAGAACAAAATGCCAAGAATTTCAAGGGAATTAATGAAAACAAACAAACAAACAAACAAAAAACAAAGGAAAGCAGCCTAGCTGTACCAGATCTAAACCTATTATAAACCAACAGTCATCAAAACCATTTGGTATTGGCTAAATAATAGATTAGTTGATCAATGGATTAAGTTAGTTTCACAGAGCAAAATAGTCAATGACTATAGTAATCTAGTGTTTGACAAAGCCAAAGACCCCAGCTTTGGGGATAAGAATACAGTATTTGACAAAAACTGCTGGGAACATTGGAAACTAGTATGGCAGAAATTAGGCATTGACCCACACCTAACACCATATACTAAGATAAGGTGGAAATGGGTTCATGATCTAGACATAAAGAATGGTACTATAAACAAGTTGGAAAAATACTGGGTAGTTTTCCACTCAGATCTGGGGAGAAGGAAGGAATTTGTGACCAAAGAAGAACTAGACATCATTATTGATCACAAAATAGATAATTTTGATTATACTAATTTAAAAGGTTTTTGCACAAACAAAATTAATGCAGACAAGTTTAGAAGGGAAGCAATAAACTGTGAAAACATGTTTATGTTCAAGGGTTCTGATAAAGTCCCCATTTCTAAAATACATAGAGAATTGTCTGAAATTTATAAGAATTCAAGCCATTCTCCATTTGATAAATGGTGAAAGGATATGACGAATTGTCAGATGAAGAAATTAAAATAATTTGTAGTTAAATGAAAAGGTGCTCCAAATCACTATTGATAAGAGAATTGCTTATTAAAACAACTCTGAGGTACCACTACACATCTCTCAGATTGGCTAAGATGAGAAGAAAAGATAATGATGAATGCTGGAGGGGATTTAGGAAAACTGGGACACTGATACAGTGTTGGTGGAGCTATGAACTGATTCAACCATTCTGGAGAGCATTTTGAAACTATGTTCAAAAAGTTATCAAACTGGGCATACCTTTTGATTCAGCAGTGTTTCTACTGGGCCTATATCCCAAAGAGATCTTAAAGGAGGGAAAGGGCTATACATATGCAAAAATGTTTGTGGCAGCCCTCTTTGTAATGGCTAAAAACTGGAAACTGAATGGATGTCCATCAATTGGAGAATGGCTGAATAAATTATGGTATATGAATGTTATGGAATATTATTGTTCTGTAAGAAATGACCAACAAAATGATTTCAGAGAGACCTGGAGAGGCTTACATGAGCTAATGCTAAGTGAAATAATCTAATCCAGGAGATCATTATACCCAGTAACAAGACTATATGATGATCAATTCTGATAGACTTGGTTCTCTTCAACAATGAGATGATTCAAACCAGTTCTGATTGTTCAGTGATGAAGAGAGCCATCTACACCCAGAGAGAATACTGAAGAAACCGAGTGTGGATCACCATATAGCATTCTTTCTTTGTTGTTTGCTTGCATTTTGTTTTCTTTCTCAGTTTTTTTTCCTTCTTGTTCTGATTTTTCTTGTGTAGCAAGATAACTGTATAAATATGTATACACATAATGGATTTAACATATATTTTAGCATATTTAACATTTATTGTACTATCTGCCATCTAGGAAGAGGGTAGGGGGAAAGAGGGGATAATTTTGAATTGAAGGCTTTGCAACGATCAATATTGAAAAATTACCCATGTATATGTTTTGTAAATAAAAAGCTTTAATAAAAAACAAGGAACTTTAAAAAAAAGAAAAAAAAGAAAAAATGATTTGCAGGCTTGGAATATGATATTCTGGGAATGTGGGGCATGAGGCAGCAGGTGTGTGATTGATTGAACCTTAATTTCTCATCAGAGTTGTTTCAATTGGTCAATAACAAAGACACTCCATTGGTTATAAAACTTTGTCTCACCCTAATAATAACAAAAATAAGAGGAAAAGGTCATAAGATAATGAAAGGCTTGATAGAAGGGAGGGCAGAATGAAGGAAGAGCTAATCTGAAGTAAAACACTTTTATGGAGGGAAAGGGCAACGGAGATGGAGGATAAAATAAAAAGGCAGGAAATATAGTTACAATATTAATTGTAAAACCAAGTTTTGAAAAAAGAAGCTCTAATACAGCTTTTATTTTTGAAACTTATAGAGAACTGAGTCAAATTTATGAACAGCCAATCTTTAATTGTTAAATGATTAGAAGGTGTGAATAGTTTTTAGATGAAGTAATCAAAGCTATCTATACTCATTTCTTAAAAAACAAAAACAAAAACAAATTCACTACTGAATGTAGAAATGCAAATTAAAATAATTCTGAGGCACCTATTCAATTGGCTAATAGGACATAAAAAGACAATGAATAATGTTTGAGGACATGTAGGAACGATGAGAAATTAATGCACTATTGGTGGTTATAAACTAATTCTGCTGTTTTGTAGAGCAATTTGGAACTATGCCCAAAGGTTGAATACCCTTTGATCTAAGAAATTATTAATTTCGTATCTTAAAAGCTATAAAAAACAAAAAAGAAAAGGAACTATATGTACAAAAATATCCACGTCATTCCTTTTCTGTGTGCAAAACTTTAGAAATTGAAGGGATGTACATCAATTCAAAAAGGCTAAACAAATTGTGTTACGTGATTATCATGTAATACTGTTGTTTTATTTAAAAATGGGGAGCAGAGTGCCCTAAGAAAAAACATGGAAATACTTCCATGGGCTTCTGATCATGGAGTGGTATGTGAGGTGAGTAAAGGGTAGAGTTTAAAACTCAAATTTTTGAAAACTAATTTTCTTTTTCATGTAGTTAGGAAAAATAAAATATTAAATAAGCTAAAAAGAAAACTATCTAACATCTCACATGACTCACATATTTCTCACTCTAATATCACTTCTTTCAAGCTATCAAAAATTTTTTAAAAGCACAGGTTCAATAGTGTCATGTGTATACAATAAACTAATGATTCTCTATCAACTACAGAATAAAATACAAAATATTCTGTTTAGCATTCAAAGCCCTTTAAAACTTGGCCCTATCCTATCTTTCCAGATCTTTTACTCCTTTGTTGTCTCCTATGTACCAATGACCCAGAGATTCTGACCTTCTTGCTGTACTATGGAAGAATTAATTTCATTTCCCAGCCCTAAGCATTTTCCCTGGCTTCCCATATGCTTGAAATACTGTCTCCTCATTTCTGCCTATTGATCTCCTGGCTTATTTTAAGCCATATTCTATAGGAAGGTTTTCTTAAACTCTAAATTCTACTGCATTTCTTTCAATTCTGTTCTTATTTATCCTTTTATAGCTTGTATATTGATGCACACATGTATATACATACATATATGCATGGATGTACATATATATGTGTGTATTACACATAAGTGTTTTTGTTTGCTTGTTGAGTGAGTTTTTTGAGGTCATAAGTTATCTCTTACCTCTTTTTGTATCCCTAGTCCTTAACACACAAGAGGTAATTAATAATAAGACATTTATATAAACAGACAAAAGATTGAAGGAGGGCCATTGATACTTGGACCTCACTCTCATATGAACTAGAAGAATGAAGAAGTTGAGAATGGGGGGGGATATTTTACTTAAGAAAATTGGACAGAAAGAAGAGCAGGAGATAGAGGAAGGCAGATTAAGTGAGGTATTCACTCTGAGGAAAACAAATTATAATTAAGGATTAATGATTTATTTTTTCCTTGGCTGTTTAATACATGTAATTTTTATTGTATTGGTATATCAAAAAGAAGCATTTAATATTTCTGAATGTTTGCATTTGATTGTGAGGTTTTTATGCCCTAATACACTGTCATTCTTTTACAACTTCAAGATTCCCATATCTTCATAAATCTATTTATTTTGAAATGGGGTTCATCTTTCCATTAATCCTTTTTTGTTATAGTTATATATAAATGATGTTATTGAACAATATCTCAGTTAATATTACGCTGATTTTCTATTACTGCTCTGTAAGAAACGACCAGCAGGATGGTTTCAGAGAGATCTGGAGAGACTTGCATGAACTGATACTGAGTGAAATGAGCAGAACCAAGAGATCATTATACACAGCAACAACAATATTACATGACGATCCATTCTGATGGACATGGCTCTCTGCAACAATGAAATGTCTCAAACCAGTTCCAATTGTTCAGTGAAGAAAACCATATACACCCAGAGAGAGGGATATGAAATGTGGACCACAACATATCATTTCCATGATCTCTATTGATGTTTATTTGCATTGGCTTTCTTTGCTCAGATATTTTTTGTTCATGTAGATACGATTGTTCTTGCACAGCAAGATAAGTATGGAAATATGTATACATATATTCAATTTGTCAAGTATTTTAATATAATTAATATGTAGTGGACTTCCTGCCATCTAGGGGAGGGGAGGAGACTGGGGGGGAAAATTTGTAATGGAAAGCTTTGTAAAGATCAATGTTGAGGAACTACATTTCTATATGTTATGCAAATAAAAAGCTTTAATAAAAAATATTATGCTGATTCTCTTGTAGTGTTGAAATAAAATGTTATATTTTCAACATGCTTATCTTTAAGCCTTTACTCACTTCCTCTTGTCAAATTACTCATTACTATTTCTAGAATGATATCAAATAATAGTGTGTGTGTGGGAAGCTTTTTTTTTTAATTCCTGTATTTATTAAAAAAGTTTCTATTATATTTCCATTGCACATGATACTTACTTTAGTGTTTAGATAGGTGAATTTTATAATATTCAAAAGGTTTCTTTTTTTAGTTATTCCAATATTTTAATAAGAATTCTCTGCAAGGATTTAAAACATCAGTTTGTGAGGATAAACTCCATTGGAGACAGAAAATACAGACCACAGGTTGCCACGGAGCTAAGGAATTTTCTTGATTTTGGGCAGGATCTGAGACTCTACTGCTCTCTGATCAGTCTTGCGCTGTTCTGTAATTTCGTATTTCTCTTTTTCCGTGTCAAAAATCTCTCCTTCTTGGTTGTCCAGGTTTGCGGGGCCTCTTCTTCTTGAAGTAGGCATCAGTAAGATGGTTTGGAATTTTTACACCAGAAAGATTAACCCTCGTAAAGGTGGCAATGACAAATTTCTGATGGGTCCTTCACAGAGGAACACGGTTGATGATCAGAGGTCCAGTCATGAGTAGCAAGTCACTAGCCAGCTGCTTCAGGAAAACCACTCGCTTGCCCCTGTGTTGGCCAGTGAGCATGATCAGAACAGTGCCAGGAGTGATGCTAGATCGAAGTCTCCTCACATGCTGGCTGAAGGGCTTTTTGCCATGACTTAGCAGCTCCCTAGGCACATCCTCAGTAGGGTAATATCTAGGCATTTTGCGAATCTTTACCACGTGGGTTCTTCCATTCTTATCACCGCCAAATGATTTTGAGATTGTTGCAGGCACCTTCTCTCTCTTTTTCCTTTCAATTCGGGTTTTTGGTGCAGCATATTTCTGCTTGTACATGGCTCGCCGGGAATACATAGCAGATCTGGAGTATTTACCGATTCCTTGGGCCAGAACTGGGTTCTTACTGCAATGCTTTCCAGGCTTTTTCACTACCTTTTCAGCAGCATCTTCCTTTTTGTTTTTCCTTTCCTTTTTGATTTTCTTTTCCTTTGGTACCTTTTGGGGTTTTTTGTCTGCCATCTTGAGAGAAGGGAAAAGCCAAAAGGTTTCTTTCTACCCATATTTTATAGAGTTTTTAGTAATTTCCGTACATTGTTAAAATATTATTTCAATTAATAGCTTTGGCAAAGTTACAGGATATAAAATAAGTCCATACAAATCATCAGCATTTTTATATATTACTGGAAAAGTTCAGTAGCAAGAGGTAGAAAAAAAGGATTCCATATAAAATAACTGTAGACAAAATAACTGTTAATTGGGTAAAAGTCTTTTCCACAAACCACCATCTATTTTGTGAACTTTGTTAGTCATCTTTTATTTGGTAAATTATGAACTGGTGTAAATTTGTACAGTTCATGTATATTGATTGTGGCAAAGTTGTGCAGATTTCTATATTTTGGATGAGAAATTTTTCATCTCTCTATAATAAATTGTTTCCTATCTTGGCATTTAAAAAAAAAGTCAAGACAAACTCAGGACCTATATGAACAAAATTGCAAAGAGCTTCATACAAAAATAAGTGAGACCTAAACAATAGGAAAAATATCAGTTGTTACTGGATTTGCCAAGCTAATATTAAAAAATATATATAGTAATTTTAATTGGACTGTTTGTTCCGTGCCATACCAATCAAACTGCCAAAAATTGTTTTATAGATCTAGGGAAAAAAAGACAAAATTCATCTGGAAGAACAAAAAGGTCAAGAATATTAAAGGAATTAATGAAAAAAATTCAAAGTATGTTGGCCTTACAGTACCAGACATAAAATTACAGTCATCAAAAACATTCAATATAGGCTAAGAAATAGAGTGGTTCATCAGTGGAATAGAATAGATACACATGACATAATATTCAATGACTATAGTAATCTAATATTTGATAAAGCCCCAAACTTCAGCTTCTGGGATAAAAACTATTTAACCAAAATTGCTTGGAAAAACTGGAAAATATTATGTCACACACTAAGAATAAACTTACTTCTCACAGCTCATTCCAAAATAAGGTCAACATGGATACATGATTTGTGCTTTAAGGATGATTCCCCCCAAAAATTAGGAGAGCAAGGGATAATTTAACTATCAAAATTTGGAGAAGAAAGGCCTTTATGGCCAAAGAATAATTAGAGAACATTATGAAATGCCAAATGACTACTGTGATCACATTAAATTAAAAAGGTTTTGCACAAACAAAACTAATAATAATAATAATATTAAAAGGGAAGCACAGTGTTTCTCATAAAAATCTCATCTTCAAAATATGAACTCAAATTTATAAGAAGTCATTCTCCAATTGATAAACAATAAAAGAATATGAACAATTTGCAGATGAAATTAAAACTGTCTATACACATATGAAAAAATGCTCTAAATCAATATTGATTTGAGAAATGCAAATTAAAACTACTCTGAGGTATTACTTCATACCTCTCAGATTGGCTAAGATGACAGGAAAAGACAATGACAAATGTTGGAGGGGATATGGAAAACCTGGGGCTCTATTGAATTGCTGATGGAGTTATAAAATGATTCAACCACTCTGGAGAGCAATATGGAACTATGTCCAAAGTGCTATCAAACTGCATACGCTACAAATCAGCACTTCCATTACCGGGTCTGTATTACAGATCTTTTTTAGCAGCCCTTTTTGTGTTACCAATAATTGGACAATGAGTAGATGCTCATCAGCTGGGGAATGGCTGAGTGAGTTGTGGTATGTGAAGGTAATAGAATATTAGTTTTCTGTAAAAAAAAATGATGAACAAGTTGATTTTAGAAAGGCTTGGAAAGATTTACATGAACTATCAGGAGTAGAATGTACATAGTAACAGCAAGATTAAGTGATGATCAATTATAAAAGACATGTTTTTTCTCAGTAGTTCAGGAATCCAAGACAATCCCTAAACTTTGCATAGAAAATGCTATCTGAATACAGAAAGAGAATTATATAGATTGAAGGTAAATCAACATATGCTATATTCACTTTTTTCTTTTTTTACTCTCCAATGGTTTTTCTTTTTAGTTCTGAGTTTTCTTTCCCAATATGATTCATAGAGAAATGTGTATTAAAAAAGTTAATTTACATGTATATCAGAAAAAAAATAAACAATCAGTAAAGGAAAAACAAATAAATACAAAGTGATGCCCAAAATTGTAAAGACAAAAATTAAATTAAAATGCAAAAATAAATGATAATTAATCATTAAAAATAAATTATTCATTGACTTTTCCTTTTCTTATTTTTTGGGGGGATATTTCTATCTTTTTCCAAGCCTATCATTAAGACTTCACTTGCAACAAATAAGCATACACATATGCACATACAAAAATATTTGATTATTGACCATTAGACAGTTTTTTCATCATTGACATGGTATGTCACTGTTCTATATGTTTGGGGTGGCATTAGCAGAACTTAGTTCTACTCCAAAAGGGCATTATCTTTCTCACAATCAATTGCAATTAACAGTTGAAGCTTCTAAGTTCCACAATTGTCCTAGAATATATTAAATATTTTTCATTCTGACATAATATCACTGAAAACATTCACAGAATGAATTGAATCCCTAAAACATTGCCTTATGACTGCAACCTGAATTCTTCTCACCATTTAATTTTTCTTCCACACTCTTCTGCTGCTCTTCTAAGTATTTCAGTGTGCAAAGAGAATAATACTCTCTCCTTTTTTTTTTTCCTTTTTCCTTTGCTTCCTACCTTATCCTAAGCTTTAAACATCAGGAACAAAAAATAATTAGTTCCAAAATGCATAATAATGCTTATAAAATACTAATAAAATATTTCTCATTTTTTACTTAGTAAGTCCCTTGGTGGACTGTGAATATAGAGAACTCATTTGTAAGCATGCTAGAACTTTTTGAGACAACCTATATAAACTGGCTCTTATATTACTGTGGAAGTATAAATCCTGGGAGAGGCTTACCCTCAACAAAATGTAGGAATATATTTTCATCAACATTCAGAAAGAGAAACAGGGTTTCTCTTTGTTCCCATTTTAGCTGTTCTAGCTTGTAGAAAAGGCTGAGATATGTTTTTAATGATAAGATAATATAAAATCTAGGCAGGAAAACATCATGAAGTTTCACTTAAATTGACAGCAAAACAAAACCAATTTCCCTGGATTATTCTATTCAATCTAAAACTCTAATAAATGAGGATGTTTGTCTAGTGCACTTTACTTCACAATTATATTTATGTAACAGTGTTAAGCCATGCTTCCTAATATTGTTAGTGAATAGAATAGGGATTATCTCTGAATTTCAACAATTCTACAGGGCCTTTTGAAAATCATATTTTTAATATTCAGAAGAGTAGCATATAAAGCAAATTGTAGTCAGAATTGTGAATACACTATGCTCAATTTACCTGTGATTTTTTTCTTAATATTTAGCCTCAGTATAGGATATGTTTATAATACTTTCCTAATTTACTCCCTTACTGTCTAATAGCTCCTATGTTTCATTCCCTGGCTCCCCTTTCTTTTACTGAATACTTAAAATGATATTTTCCATTCTCTCTTTGGATCTTGTCTCTTCTCTTTCCACATTTAATTACTTAGAAATTTTGTTCATTTCCACCACTTTCATCATCTGCTTAATGTTGACTAATTCTCAAAAGGTATCTCTCTTCCTGACTGCTCTTGTGAGTTCCATGCCCACATTCCAAACTGTCTACAAAATCTCAATATATGCAGAATTAAATCAATTACTTATCTACCAAAATCATACTTACATTGTGGTATTTTCATATGAAATATTTCATATTTTCATATAAATACATACATATATAATGTATACATGCATATATATGAACATATATATACATATATATATGAACATATATATACATATATATATATATACATATACATACATATATATATACCTATACATACATATATATATATATATATATATATATATATATATATATATATATATACTCTTCCTGGTGCTATTACAGTGCTCCATCTTCATTTTGTATGGTGGATTTCTTATTTAATATTAAAACTCAAATAAATGTGTCATGAAATCATCATGATAATTTGAATTTAGTAATACTCTCCTCACTCCTGTGGATCTAACATAATTTTTTACATCACTATGGCAAACTTCATGGCATTTGTGATACAATTTGCATATATATATATATATATATATATATATATATATATATATATATATACACCATATCTCTCTATGATAAAGTAATTTCCACAATGTTAGAGACTATATCATATATAAATTTAATATTTCTCTGAGAATACAGTGGTTTACTATGTATAACAAATACTTATTGAATGTTTTAAATTGATTTATATAATACATACAGCATACCAATATTACAAATTACACTGAACTATATATGTATATATACATACATACATATATATATATATACAAACATATGTAGATGCTTACATATATACATGTACATACACAATTTAGTATGGGTATGTACACATATAAATATGCATTTACATATAGATATATACGGGCACATTATGTATATATGTGTAAACATATACATATGTAAACAAACACAAAAAATAGCAACAATTCCTTACAAATAAAGTGGGACAAAGAAATATATCTGTAGCATTTGAGTTAGAAATTCATTAGAACTCTAGTCACACTACACTGAACTAAGCAGGAGTTAGCATATGACATGTACCCACAGGTGACTGGTTAATACAATTTCCTTCATATTAAAATCAAGGCATATTCAGTGTAATTTGGATCTCTGTTTCTTTGCTGCCACAGGGGCTTGTGTCAACCTCAGACAGCAGATGCAGTCAGAAGTATTAGCATAGATATTAAAGTCACTCATTACAAGCATGTCATGATCAGAGAAGGTGAGAGAGGACCTTGTCCCCATGTCTTCATATAATATTGTATTGAATCAGAATTCAAATAACATCCCTGAGGTACAATACATAGCAGGTATTACAGAAACCATAAAGGTCACCTTAAAAATATGTAATTATAATATATAATATGTAAGACTTTTGCTTTTTACACACCAAGTTAATGTGTCATAAAATGTCAAACACAGAAAGCTTGCTATAATATTTTCCTTAATGTCCAGGCCATGAACTGCATTGCAAACAAAAGTGGCTAGCAAGATTCCTTTGACTCATCAATATTTAAAGTAGTACCCTTTTATGGAGGTCTAGGAAAGAAACTATCTCATAATGAATCCAATCTATGTTTTTGCACTGTGGCTCCAGAATATATATTGGATAACAGGTATGGTACTATATGTTTAAATCCAGACATAATGCAAAAGTATCAATATTATGTTGTTTATGATGATAGTATCAAGAACTTTAGACCCACAAGATAATTTAAAGGAATTATAGTACAGTCTTCTCATTTTACAGATTAGAAAATTGAATCCCAGTGTAATTAGATGATTTTCCTATAGTTGCATAAGAAAAGAGCTAGTATCAGAACAAAAATCTACTGATGTCAAATTTGACTGTCTTTCCATTGTGCTGCACTTCCTTTTTCTGAATTTTATATAGGGAGTACAGAATGTATAATCCTGTACATGTGTATCTTTTGATTTAGGTGACACAATATCTTAGACATTCAGGTCAATTTCTTTCTTCCCTTACTTTCCAAAAAAAACTAACATAGGAAATCTTAATCAGTTACTAAGAAACATGATATAAAGATATCTTAAATAAAGTATATTTTTAGAATTTAAGGCAAAGAGAGATGCTTTGTAAAATTGACCTTTGGTTTAAAAATATAAACATTTCTCTTTTTTGTTTAAGCTCTTAAAATTTTTAAAATTAGGAGACATCTTAAGGATTGTTCTACCATTATTAAATATAAGATTCCCTTTGGCTGTATATTTCTAATAGAAGATTACAGAATGACAGACTTGGCAAGAACTTAGAGATGATATATCTCATCATTTTACATATGAAGAAACTGATATCTAGAGACACATTTTCCCAAATCACACTTCTAACTTTGAGAGTTAAGTCTCAAATTATTCTACATTTACTTCATTGTACTAGTTGTGCCACTCTTCCCAATTTTACTTGAACAACTTCAATATTATGGTATTCTAATCACATCACAAAACTGCTCATTCCATTTTTTGGATAACTACAATTATTGGTAAGTTCCCTTTCAACTTACACAAAATTTCTTCCTCTAAGGGAAAGGTAGAATAATATGGTGATAAGAGTTTTGAACTTAGGAATTAGGAATCTTTACATCTGGTACAGACTCCAAGTCTTATTATCTGGGTGATCATGGGCAAATCTAAGCAGTTAGAAAATTTTAAGAACTTAGTATGTTTCAGGTACTTTGCTAAGCACTAGGGGTACAAAAAAAAGATCAAAAATAGTCCCTGCTCTAAAGGAAGTAAGAGTTTACTGAAAAATATCTTAAAAAACAAAATGCTATAAAAGTGAAAATGATTGAAAATTCTCACACTCTTTGGAGTGAAAGAAACGATCCAAAAGATAGTACTTTGGGTATTAAAAAACAATACTCTTTTACCTTTTTAGCATCAGTTTTTCTTTTTTCTTTATTTTTTTTTATTAAGGCTTTTTATTTGCAAAACAGATGTATGGGTAATTCTTCAACATTGACCCTTAGAAAGCTTTCTGTTACAAATTTTCTCCCCTAGTCTACACCCCTCCCCTAGATGGCAGGAAATCCACTACATGTTAATTATGTTAAAATACTTGACAAATCGAATATATATGTATACATATTTCCACCCTTATCATTGTTGTGCAAAAAAAATTGTGTCTATAAGAAAAAAATCAGAGAAAGGAAACACAATGCAAGAAAGTATCAATAGAGAGCATAAAAATGATATGTTGTGGTCCACACTTCATATCCCTCTCTCTGGGTGTATATGGCTTTCTTCACTGAAGAATTAGAACTGATTTGAAGCATTTCATTGTTGAATTGATCATCATATAGTATTGTTGCTGCTGTGTATAATGATCTCCTGGTTTTGATCATTTCACTCAGCATCAGTCCATGCAAGTCTCTCCAGGCCTTTCTGAAATCATCCTGCTGGTCATTTCTCACAGAAAAATAATATTCCATAAAATTCATATACCATATGAATGTTCAGCCATTCTCCAATTGATGGGCATCCATTCAGTTTCCAGTTTCTAGCCACTACAAAAAGGGCTGCCACAAACATTCTTGCACATGTGGGGCCCTTTCCTTCCTTTATGATTTCTTTGGGATATAAGCCAAATAGAAAAACTTCTGGGTGAAAGGGTATGCATAGTTTGATAACTTTTTGAGCATAGTTCCAAATTGCTGTCCAGAATGGCTGGGTCTGTTCATAATTCCACCAACAATGTATCAGTGTTCCAGCTTTCCCACATCCCCTCCAACATCTGTCATTATCTTTTCCTGTCATTTTAGCCAATATGACAGGTGTGTAGTGGTACCTCAGAGTTGTCTTAATTTGCATTTCTCTGATCAATAGTGATTTGCAGCACCTTTTCATATGACTAGAAATAGTTTTAATTCCATCACATGAAAGTTGTCTGTTCATATCCTTTGACTATTTATCGATTGAAGAATGGCTTGAATTCTTATAAATATGAGAAAATTCTCTATATATTTTAGAAATAAGGCCTTTATCAGAACCCTTAAATGTAAACATGATTTCCCAATTTATTGCTTTCCTCCTAATCTTGTCTGCATTAGTTTTGTTTGTAATATAGTCTTAACTTAATATAGTCAAAATTATCTATCTTCTGTTTAATTAAAAGTTCCAGTTCTTCTTCAGACATAAATTTTTTTATCTCCACAGGCCTGAGAGGTAAACTAGGCTATGTTCCTCTAAGTTGCTTATAATATCACTCTTTATATCTAAATCATGAACCCATTTAGATCTTATCTTGGTATGCAGTGTTAGATGTGGGTCAAGCCCTAATTTCTTCCATACTAGTTTCCAATTTTCCCAGCAGTTTTTGTCAAATAGTGAGTACTTATCTCAAAAGGTGGGGTCTTTGGGTTTATCAAACACTAAATTGCTATAGTTATTGCCTAGTTTGTCCTGTGATCCTGTCCTATGCCACTGATCGAGTACTCTATTTCTTAGCCAGTACCAAATGGTTTTGATTACCACTGCTTATAATATAGTTTTAGATCTGGTACAGCAGGGCCACCTTAATCAGCCTTTTTTTTTTTTCATTAATTCCCTTGAAACTCTTGACCCTTTTGTTCTTCCAAATGAACTTTGCTACTATTTTTTCTAGATCTGTAAAATAATTTCTTAGGAGTTTGATTGGTATGGCACTAAATAAGTAAATTAGTTTGGGTAATATTGTCATTTTTATTATATTTGCTTGGCCTACCCATGAGCACTTGATGTTTTTCCAATTGATTAGGTCTGACTTTATTTGTGTGGAAAGTGTTTTGTAGTTTAGTTTGCATAGTTCCTGACTTTTCCTTGGCAGATAGATTCCCAAATATTTTATACTATCAACAATTATTTTGAATGGAATTTCTTTTTGTATCTCTTGCTGTTGAACTTTGTTGGTAATATATAAAAATGCTGCTGATTCATGTGGATTTATTTTGTATCTTGCAACTTTTTTTAGCATCAGTTTTTCTTCCAAATTGAAGACTTTCCTCAACTACTCTTCATACTATTCATATAACCTCCACCAATATCCCAGGGAAAGTCCCTGTCTTCCGAGTGTGTATCTTTTGATGACAAGAATTTGTCATAATCTGAGAAGTAAATATTCACAGTGTGAAAAAATATGTATATAATTACCTCTTCCCATAGCATTGGAATATGGTAAGAGAAAAAACAATGATATAATGTGTTTTTGTTTAGCTATCAAATCCATAAAAATAGTTGAACTTTATTCTCATGTTTTATATTTAGTTTCAGACTTTGTCTGTCATTGTTTTCTCAAAGTTCACTGCTTTAAATGTTTTAAGCTCCATTTTAATTAAATATAGTTGAACTCATTTACCTACTTAAATTTGAGTTACTGCTGATTTCCTTTAGTAATTTATATGTGGATTTGACTTTTTTTACTTTTCAATATTGCTTATATATACTTGGAATCAATTTGCCAGATAATGCTTTCCAATTGTGGATTTGCAATAAAATATTTTCCTCAGGATCATAGCATGCCATAACTCTCTGGGCAATGAGAATCTCATTGCAATTTCTTGACAAAATTCTTCTGCCTTATAGTTTAAACAAAATGTTTTGGTCACTTTTATAAATTATTTTCCTTAGTTATCTCGATATCTTTGACTTTTTTAATTTGACTCATACTTAGACATTTAGTTTTCAGAGTTAAGATAACCTGCATCTATTAAAGATATTTAATGTATTTTTTTTTATTTTGGCACAAAGTTTAAAATATGGTGGTGTCAATATTTTTTAAAGCTCTAATCATTTATTTGCCTTGTTTCTTTCCAGGAATTAGCTGTTACTTCTGAATTTTGTTTTGTTTTGTTTTTAATAGTGATGGCATTTTTCATTTTTCATTTATATTTTTAAACTAATCTCTCTTCCTCATTGCCATCAAAAAATGTGATCCCTTGTAACTGAATAATAAAAAAGAAAAGATGTCCACCAAAATTTATTGACTTTTTAAAATGTCTGATGTAATGAATATTGTTTCATACCTAAATTCCCAAACTTTGACAAAGAAGTAAAAATAACTTCTATTTATTTTTGAGGATTAATGTTTTTTTCAATTTTATCAAGAATTTTAACCATTCAGTTTTGATCATTTTGCTAACTTATTTCCATATGAATTTTTGTCATTGTGCATTTTTCTGGATGTACTTGCTTTACTTTGTATTAGTTAATATAAATATTCTCAGACTTCTCTGTATTATCATATTATTGTTTCTCACTATTCCTTATTATATGTATTCCCCAAATTAAGGACCAACAATTATGTTTCCCATTTACTGTACTATAAAAAGTAAATGTTTTTGATATTGGCTTTTTGGGAATGTTTCATGGGGAATTTGTAGGTTTAAGGTTATGGACATTTTAGAAGCTTTCTTGGTATAATTCTAATTTACCTTTTTATTAGTTTTTGTTTTGTTAAGTCATTTGCTCAGGGATATATAGATAGTAAGTAAAAAGTATCTGAGTCCTCATTTAAACTCATCCTCCAGTCTCCAAGACTGCCCAATTCTAGTTTATTTAAAAAAAAAATTTTAGACCACTTCACAACTTCCCCAAAATGCATTGGTATATTAACTGTTATCCCACTCACATGCAGAGAGGGAGATTCGGGGGGGGGAGGGAAGGAGAAAGAACACAAACATTAATTAGATCAATTTTTGTCGGCTTGTTACCTCCAAACTGCCTCAAAAACTGAGTTGCCATTGAGTTTTATTATTATTATTATTAACATTTTCATTAACTCTTTATGAAGATTAAAATTAACTTGTAAAATATTTTTATAAAAGCTGAGAAGCAATTGTTTTGTTTTCCCTTGACTGCAGTATCAGTTTAAATGCAATTTACACTGTTTTTAATTGTTCCACATTGGCATCTCCTATATATATATATATATATTGAAGAACAAAGAACTGAGAATATATATATTCTCAGTTCTTTGTTCTTCAATTCAAGTGATATTCTTTAATATTTAGTTGATATTTGCTGCAGAGCCAGGAGCATCCAACAGCACAAACATTTGTTGGGATGACAATTATGTTGGGTATAAAACAAAAGAAATACAATGCTGCTATGATATTTCATATAGTCCAAAATAGACTTTGATTCTAATTATATTTGAATAAGAAGTTGACTATTGTGTTGTAGAAAAAAAAATGATCAATATAACTAAAATGGGATAGGATTTTGAAGGCAAATACAATTTTTTTTTGTGCTGATGTGATCAACCAGATAATATTTTGACAATATATCACCACTTAGATGAGGCTAGTAATTGGAACAATATATCTATACTTGCAATGTTATCCTAGAGAAGGGCTTGCATTGGTATAAATATTCCATTTTGTGAATAAATATGGATATAAAGTGCACAGACACAGATAGCAAAAGGGTGTCACAGAATTAAGAGCCAATACTAGAACTGTATTCAGACAACTGAGGTTGACTTTACAATTCTGTTTTATTCTAAGGAAGGTGATTTTCCTTTCTGGCCTCAGTTTCTTTATCTAGAATGTGAAGGAATTGAAGTCAATAATCTTTAAATTCCTTCCAGCTTTGTGTCTAGGATACTATTATATTAAAGATATCTTGCTATGTATATCAGATTATTTGATTCATTTTAAATATGTGACTATAGATGCACAGTATACTTTTAGTTTAATGCATATGTATCACATAGATATGTACATTTATATATGTGTACATATACACATACACATATTCTTGAATAAAAAATAACAAATAGATCAGTATGTCAGGAATCAGAGATTTTTTTCTATGATTTCATTACATATTCCATCTTTGATCCAGAATATCACTTTTATAATTTCAATAGCTATATATATATACATACATACATATATATATATATATATATACATACATATATATATATATATATTTCTCTCATTCTCTTTGTCTGTCTGTCTGCGTCTATTTCTTTGTCTGTCTAACTTTCTGTTTCTGTCTGTCTCTCTTTGTCTGTCTTTGTCTGTCTCTCTTTGGACATCTTTTGTGCTGGTGGGTTTACACTGAAAGGTATACCTCAAAGCCACCTTAAAAACCATGTTAAAATTTACTTTTTATTGCTTTACTTCTTGCTTAATCTAGTTTCTGAATGACAGGATTAGCCAGCTCCATTTCCCTAAAAGATAGTATATTTTTACAAACAAAAATTTTACACTTGATTCCTCTCTCTGTACTATTCTGGCTGGGCTTAATGCATAATACTTTACAATCCCCCATGAAGTAATTATCTATCCTTTGTTGATTATCCATAATTTATCCCCTATCTTGTTTGTACATATCTTTTTATGCTGTCTCCTTCATTGAATTGTAATAAACTTGCCAGTAGACCATTTTATGCTTTTATTTTTATTTTTTTTTGTTTTTGCTGTTCTTTGAATTTCCAGTGTTTAGTGCACTACCTGACTTACTGATTAACAATGTTGTAACTATGTTTAAAAATCTTGGTTTCCATTTCTAGTCATATAAAAAGGTGCTCTAAATCACTATTGAGCAGAGAAATTCAAATTAAGACAACTCTGAGGTACCACTACACAGCTCTCAGATTGGTTAAGATGACAGGAAAAGATAATGATGAATGTTGAAGGAGATGTGGAAAAAATAGGACACTCATACATTGTTGGTGGAACTGTGAACAGATCCAACAATTCTGGAGAGCAATCTAGAACTATGCCCAAAGGCCTATCAAAGTGTGCATAACCTTTGACCCAGCTGTGTTTCTACTGGGCTTTTATCACAAAGAGATCATAAAGGAGGAAAAGGAAAATGAGCAAAAATGCTTGTGGCAGCCCTTTTTGCAGTGGCAAGAAACTGGAAACTGAGTGGATGACTATCAGTTGGAGAATGGCTAAATAAATTATAGTATATAAATGTAATGGAATATTATTGTTCTATAAGAAACAACCAATAGGATGATTTCAGAGAGACCTGGAAAGACTTACATGATACTAAGTGAAATGAGCAGAACTAGGACATCATTATATATGGTAACAAGATTATATGATGATAGATTCGATGGACATGGCTCTTATCAACAATGAAGTAATTCAGGCCAGTTCCAATGATCTTGTAATGAAGAGAGCCATCTGCACCCAGAGAGAGGATTGTGGGGACTATGTGGATCACAGAATAGTATTTTCACAGTTTTTGCTGATGTTTGCTTGCATTTTTGGTTTTTTTCCTCGTTTTTTCCCTTTTTCATTGGATTTTTCTTTTGCTGCTTGATAATTGTATGTGTATGTATATATATATA
>JAJPUD010020846.1:0-10926 GCA_023553655.1 Myrmecobius fasciatus | reverse complement strand
CAATAGATGCAGAAAAAGCATTTGATAAAATCCAACACCCTTTCCTATTAAAAACAGTAGAGAGTATAGAAATAAATGGGCTTTTTCTTAAAATGATCAGTAGCATCTATTTAAAACCATCAGCAAGCATCATATGTAATGGAGACAAAGTAAAACCATTCCCAATAAGATCAGGAGGGAACCGAGGCTGCCCACTGTCACCATTACTATTTAATATTTATTAGAAATGTTAGCTTTAGCAATAAGAGAAGAAAAAGAGATAAAAGGAATCAGAGTAGGTAATGAGGAAACCAAATTATCACTCTTTGCAGATGTCATGATGGTATACTTAGAGAACCCTAGAGAGTCAACTAAAAAACTACTTGAAACAATTTATAACTTTAGCAAAGTGGCAGGATTCAAAATTAATCCACATAAATCATCAGCATTTTTATATATTACCAACAAAGTTCAGTAGCAAGAGATACAAAAAGAAATTCTCTTCCAAATAGCAGATGATAGGATAAAATATTTGGGAATCTATCGGCCAAGGAAAAGGCAGGAACTATAGGAACTAAACTACAAAACACTTTCCACACAAATAAAATCAGATCTAATCGATTGGAAAAACATTAAGTGCTCATGGGTAGGCAGAGCGAACATAATAAAAATGACCAGACTACCCAAACTAATGTACTTTTTTAGTGCCATACCAATGAAACTCCCAAGAAATTATTTTACAGGTGTAGAAAAAAATAGTAGCAAAGTTCATTTGGAGGAACAAATGGACAAGGATTTCAAGGGGATTAATGAAAAAAGGCAGATGAAGGTGGCCTTGCTGTACCAGATCTAAAACTATATTATAAAGCAGTGGTCATCAAAACCATTTGGTACTGGCTAAAAAATAGAGCAGTCGATCAGTGGCACAGGATAGGTTATCAGGACAATCTAGGCAATAACCTTAGCAATCTAGTGTTCGATAAACCCAATGACCCCAGCTTTTGGGATAAATACTCACTACTCGGCAAAAACTGCTGGAAACTAGTGTGGAAGAAATTAGGGCTTGACCCATACCTAACACCACATACCAGGATAAGACCTAAATGGGTTTGTGATCTAGATATAAAGAGGGACTTTGTAAGCAAGTTAGAGGAACGGAATATAGTTTATCTCTCAGACCTGTGGAGATTGAATAAATGTGTGTCTAAAGAAGATCTGGAACTCCTAATTGAACACCAGATGGATAATTTTGATTATATTAAGTTAAAAAGTTTCTGTACAAATAAAACTAATACAGACAAGATTAGGAGGGAAGCATCAAATTGGGAAATCATCTTTACATTTAATGGTTCTGAAAAAGGCCTCATTTCTAAAATATATAGAGATTTGTCTCATATATATAAGAATTCAAGCCACTCTTCAATAGATAAGTGGTCAAGGGATATGAACAGACAATTTTCAGATGATTAAATTAAAACCATCTCTACTCATATGAAAAGTTTCTCCAAATCACTATTGATCAGAGAAATGCAAATTAAGACAACCCTGAGGTACCACCACACACCTGTCAGATTGGCTAAAATGACAGGAAAAGATAACGATGAATGTTGGAGGGGATGTGGGAAAACTGGGACACTAATACATTGTTGGTGGAACTGTGAACGGATCCAACCATTCTGGAACGCAATTTGGAGCTATGCTCCAAAAGTTATCAAACTTTGCATACCCTTTGACCCAGTAGTTTTTCTACTGGGCCTATATCCCAAAGAGATCTTAGAAGAGGGAAAGGGCCCCACATGTTCAAGAATGTTTGTGGCAGCCCTTTTTGTAGTGGCTAGAAACTGGAAACTGAATGGATGCCCATCAATTGGAGAGTGCCTGAATAAATTATGGTATATGAATGTTATGGAATATTATTGTTCTGTAAGAAACGGCCAGCAGGATGATTTCAGTGAGGCCCGGAGAGACTTGCATGAACTGATGCTGAGTGAAAGGAGCAGAACCAGGAGATCATCATACACAGCAACAACAGTAGTACATGATGATGAATTCTGATGGACATGGCTCTCTGCAACAAAGAATTGTCTCAAACCAGTTCCAGTTGTTTACTGAAGAAAACCATATACACCCAGAGAGAGGTAAATGAAATATGGACCACAACATAACATATTCATGATCTCTATTGGTATTTGCTTGCATTGTGTTGCCTTTCTCTGATTTTCTTTTTTTTTTCTTGTAGATAGGATTTTTCTTGTACAACTTGTCAACTATTATTACATTATTAACATGTAGTGGACTTCCTGCCATTTAGGGCAGGGGAGGGGACTGGGGGTAAAAGTTGTAATGGAGAGCTTTGTAAACATCAATGCTGGGGAACTACCCATACATATGTTATACAAATAAAAAAGCTTTAATAATAAAACAATTATATAAGACAAGAAGTTATGGATGGGTTTTAATCGGATAGGGTAAAAAGAATATTCAAAACAACAGTCTGAACCATGGAAATATGGAAGCATAAGGAAAGGGGAGATTTCTAAGAAAGAATGTTTCTTTATAGATCTGTTCATTTTAACTTGGACAGCACTGTTTATGTAAGAAGTAGTAACACATTATCAACAAAATCTAAATATGGTCTCCAACCAGCTTGCAGAGTAGAGTGTTGAAAAGGAATAGAATTCAGCATGGACAGTCTTGGAGTTAAAGAGTCAAGATCAAGAGGTATTGTTTAGGATTTAGAGGTGTAGTAAAGAACTAGTATGGGACTTCATTCTTCTAAAAAAAAGACACAGAGAAAAATACAAGTAATATTAAATTGTCACAAAGTACAAATTTTGCCTGTTTTCACATATGTTTCACCCAATATGCTTTGAGAAGCAACTTGCATAATAATGAGAGATGTGTTCCTTATGTCTTTCTCAATAATTGTATAGGGCTGCTAAGTTTTCTCAACTAAATCAATCAACAAATCATAAGGATATAAAAAGTGTGAATAAGGTCTATAGACTTCTATTGAATAAAAAGTATAGTCCAGAGTTCAGTCAAAGGATGAATGAAGTGCCTTAAAAGTAACAGATGAAAACAAGTGATCCGAACAGGAAAGGCCTAAAATTCCCTTTAGATAGTTGAGGAGAAAGAGTTGGTCACAACCTGTAAGGAGTAGATGAAAATAGCCAACCAAACTAAAATTCAGAAATATAGAAGTAGGTTAGTCTAGTAATAAGAGAGCTTCAACTAAACTCTTTTTGTATTAAAGCTTTTTATTTGCAAAACATATGCATAGGTTCTTTTTCAACATTGATCCTTGCAAAGCTTTCTGTTACAAATTTTTCCCTCCTACCCCCCATCACCTCCCCTAGATGGCAGGAAGTCTAACATATGCTGATTATGTTCAACTAAACTCTTGAGAAAGAATCGATTAGCGTAGGGAGAGGAGAAAATGTTTGTCTCCTTTTTCCTCCTTCACCTTTACAAGGAAATGATATTGTGAACTTTAGAAGCTAGCAATACTTTGACTTATCACTTATATTTTAGCAACATTCGAAGAATACTAGCATTTGCATTAGGGGTCCAAACTAGAAACATTATTGAAAGGCTGGTTTAAGATTCTAAAAGGAGCCACAGACAATTTAAAAAGGAGAGTTAGGATGTTTTCATGAAGGAAGAAAAGGACTTCAAATAATCTATAGGTATGAATCTGTCCTTAATCATATGAGTTCTCCAAACACGAGCCATTTTTCCCTATGTATTCCATGTATGTAGCTTGGGGAAAGTATATCATTATTTGAGGAAGAGGATGTGGAACTATTATTAAGTACCTATTTTAAAAAGTTAATTATGTTAGATACGTGGGTAATTGATGGGGAACATATCATTTGGGCTCCATTAGTTATACTACATGAAAAAGAAAAATCTAATACTTCAGAGATACTTCTCAACATCTGAAGGAATAAGCCTCCTTCTGGATTTCTGATAATCCACTGTGAATAGAAATTGGATTATTAGCAGCCCCCTACCTCCCAAAACTTATATTCCAAGAATATAAACACACTTTATTCTATATTTTTTCTAGGATAAAAATGCCTAAATGAGATTCTAGTGTAGGGGCTTCATGCTAATTGATAAATTTAAGATCTGCCTACTAAGATCTACTAACTATTGGTTCATTTTAATGCTTTCATAGGAAAGAAAGTTATAAATTCTATCCCTTTGAAACTTGTATTTGGCAATTTTAACAAAATTGATCAAATATTTTTTTGCAGTTTTATGTAACCATTGAAACTTGCCCAAATTTGTTTCAAGTCAATCAGCCAATTTTTGGGTAGCAAACTTTTAAAAAAATATTTTTACATGATCAGCTATTAAATTTAATTCACCAGAATCAGGAATACTCAATATAGTATGAGGCCAGAAAAACTGTCATTGACACTTTCATTTTGTTGGATATATAACTAGCAATATTGAGCCAGAGCCAAAGTAATTAAGCTGGGCCACCTTCCCCTTACCACTGCTTCCATGTCCTTACCTAAACATCCCTTTTCCTCCTTTTTACTTTCCTACCACGCTCAATAGCCAGTTTATACCTAGGATAATTCTGTTTCCCCTCCTCTCTGCTTAACTAAAAAGTAATTCCTAAAAACTAAAACTACCAAAAAAAATGTATATCCTTCATGAAATTTTCGTTGAAAGAATCACTTTGAAAAAGACTTTGAATGGCTGAATATATCGCACTCTGTCTTGACTCAGAGACATAGAGGTAAGAGCAGTTTGAGATTTCCCCAGATAGCTGAATGTAGAACATTCTGATAACATGTGATGTTACTTGACATTCTATGCTCCAAGAAGATAAATATCTGCTTAAAATAGGAGTGTAACAGATGGCAAGCTCCTTCCTTGTCCTATACTCCTCTTTTAATAGCATCATTCTTTAAAAAAGCTTTATGTTTATGTCCTGAGGTCTTTATCCTACACCCTTTATTTAATTGATTGTTCACTTCCTGGTAGTTGCCCTAGGGTTCTCATCCAATTGCAAAAAAAAACAAAAAACAAACAAAAAAAAAACACCCTCTAGTTAGAAGCTAGTTCTGACTAATTCTAGAATACAGTAATCATTTTAACAATGCATTTTATATAGTGAATTGCATTTCATGTGAGGTATATAACTTGAATTTTCAAGGGCAGTTACAAATTCTCTTTTTTTTCTTTACTATCCCAATTATCAACTATAAGTTTTTTTTTTTTATTCTCTCATTTTCATTGTGAAGGATCATTCTTTTTTATGAAGTATTACATGTATATTACTAAACAAAATTGGAAGGGAAGCAAATGTACAAATAAGAAGCATTATCAAGGAAAATAACTGATAGTAAATTTGTAAGAATATTAATGCTTACATTAATATTAATTGGAAATTGTAAGGCAGAATCATGGGAGAGATCTGTAACCAATAATATTTTTTTTAAAAAACACACCCAAACTCTCAGAAGCACCATAATGGCAATACATACAAGAAACATAGAAGATAGAACATTTTTACTACTTTCTTTCTGAATCATCTATGTTGCACTTTAGTAAATTAGGCAAGAAAGTTAATAGTACAAGCATTTTATCCAGTATCAACTTCTTTTGTAAGCAAAAGCTATGTAATCTCTTTTGCAGAAAAACAGAAACAAAACAAGAGCTCAGTAGCTCTATCATCTCTGGTTTCATTCCAGAGATTCAAAAAAGATTCTTTCCCTTTTTTCTCCTTCATTTTCTTCAAATTTAGCTTTATTTTAATTAAATATTGATTTATGTTGTAAACCAATAAGCACAAAATTGTGGGAATGGTGAAGGAGGCAGGAAGAAAAAAAAACTATTGTAATAAATACTCAGTTAAGAAAACTAATTCCAACATTGGCCATTTCAAAAAGTATACATTTCATTTTGCATATTAGACACATAATCTCTCAGGATCACATTCAACTTCCTTCATCTAGATTTTTGTCTGTTTCACAAGTTTTTCCTTACCCATCACTATTTCCATTTTTTAATCCACTAATTAATACACTTGCTTTTTTTCTTATTTTTCTGGACTTGTATTGCCAGATATTTTATTTTTCTTCTCAAGATGATTTCTTCAAGATCTGTTCCCTAATTTTTCATAATCAACTTTATTTTTCTTTGGCTATTATATGTTACATTATTTTTTCATGATCCTTGTTTTTTCCATGTGGAAATAGAATCTTTACCAGAGTCTGGATGTAGAATTTCTTTTCTTTTCCAATTTCTCTTAGCTTCTCCAACATTTTTCTAAATTTCTCTTCTTTAGATTCAACCTCTGATCTCCTTTACTACTCTCAACCCCTCCAAGCCATCTACATGATTTTCTTCTTATATGGTTCAAAGTTCTTTTTTCCGCTACACTTTTATCTGTCACCTATTTCCTCTGCATGCTGGGAATCCATAAAATGATGAGTTTAATTTAAATATATTGCAATTGAGATACTCATAGTTCATGCATTAAAAAGATTTCATCAATTTTTTTTTCATTTTCATCTGACAGACAAAAGTATTAATAGCATGGAAAGGTTTGCCACTGCCACATAGATCTTTATATGAGTAGAAGATAGAGGCCCTGAAAAATTGGTGGAAGAATAGATCATATCTTTGTTTAAACTGAGCATTTATCAATTATCTATTACATAAATAAAATTAATTACATGAGATTAGAAAAGAATCTAATCAAATTTGAAATATAGTTATAAAATATATATTTAAGATATTTGACTTCACATAAAGAACTTATATTCTAAAATATGCATTACTTCACAAAATTTAGGAACATAACAGGCAGGAAAATATATCATAAAATAGCCAATCTTATCATTTCATATTATGGTACATTGTATCATATATCTTAGTGAATGTGATATGATATATCAGATATGTCATCAAATCACATCATATCATACATTTTATTCTATTCATTTAATCCTTGTCCTCCATCAATTGAAGATGACTTGCCAAAAGTTATTATTTTTTCTTTTTTTTAATGCATTTTATTAAAACTTTTTAATTGCAAAACATATGTATGGGTAATTCTTTAACAATGACCCTTACAAAGCTTTCTGTTACAAAATTTTCACCCCTAATCCCCACCCCTTCCCTAGATGGCAGGAAGTCTACTGCATGTTAATTATGTGAATGACAAATTGAATATATGTATTGCATATTTCCACACTTATTTTGCTGTGCAAGAAAAATTGTGTCTACAAGAAAAAAAATCTGAGAAAGGAAACACAATGCAAGCAAACATCCAGAGCGGTCATGAAAATGTTATGTTGTGGTCTACATTTCATATCCCTTTCTCTGGGTGTATATGGCTTTCTTCACTGAACAATTGGAACTGGTTTGAAACAATATAGCCATGTCCATCAGAATTGATCATCATATAGTCGTGTTGTTGTTGTGTATAATGAAATCCTGGTTCTGCTCATTTAGCTCAGCATCAGCTCATACAAGTCTCTCCAGGCCTCTCTGAAATCGTCCTGTTGGTCGTTTCTTATAGAACGATAATATTCCATAACATTCATATACCATAATTTATTCAGCCACTCTCCAATTGCTGGGCATCCATTCAGTTTCTAGTTTCTAGCCACTACAAAAAGGGCTGCCACAAACATTCTTGCACATGTGGGGCCCTTTCCTTCCTTAAGATCTCTTTGGCATATAAGCCCAATAGAAACACTGCTGCGTCAAAGGGTATGCACAGTTGATAACTTTTTGAGCATAGGTCCAAATTGCTCTCCAGAATGGTTGGATCCATTCACAGTTCCACCAACAATGTATCAGTGTCCCAGCCTTCCCACATCCCCTCCAACATTCATCATTATTTTTTCCTGTTATTTTAGCCAATCTGACAGGTGTGTAATGGTATCTCAGAGTTGTCTTAATTTGCATTTCTCTGATCAGTAGTGTTTTGGAGCATGTTTTCATATGATTAGAAATGGTTTTAATTTCATCATCTGAAAATTGCCTGTTCATATCCTTTGACCATTTATCAATTGGAGAGAGAAGAGTTATTTTTCACTTGAAATTGGAAGTTTAAAAATCTACGATGGACTTGCCTAAATCATAGTCAATTAATTATACAAGAAAATTGGAGTGATAGGATACATGAAAAGCATCTGTTTGTCTTGTCCCTAGACTCCTATATGTCACTTAATGGTTGGAAAAGCAAATTCTGAAAGGCCAAAAAGCTTTGTTTTGGCCACTCATTTGTATGTGTGTGAGTGTGTGTGCAATTGTGTTTAACATATATTAAATTATAAACATATAGCTTAGTGTAACTTTAGAAAACTAAAAGAGCATGGAACCTGAAGAAAATTGCATTCTGAAAAAGAGATCAGTTGGACTAAATTCAAGGAGCAAATGGGGTGAAAATAAACAAATGATTAAGTTATAGGGTGCAGGAATCTACTATTAGCCACAATTACTTGGGGATACAGGAATATAAAAGGTAAGTATTATTTACTTAATAATTATTATTTTCTCCCCCTAGGAACCAGCCCTTATCAGGTTAACTATTAGGATTCCATACTTTTTGTGTTGTAGACCTGGCCTGGTTTTTCTCAAGTGATTTAAAACTGCTAGGCTGCAAATGAAAACATAGTTGTAGCCCCTGTCCCATTGTGAGAATCAGTGGAAGATGTGGGTAAAGTCTTCTTATGCTCTTTGAAATAAATAGCCACACAGATAGGAGGTATTTGAAGGGGAAGAAAAGGAAAGACTATTTTTTACTAAAAAAAGAATATTTAAATCCCTCCCTGGAATTAAGGCAGAGACACATCTTTGTGTAACAATCTGCTTACGATTCAACTTCAAAGTGTGACTTTTCTTTTGAGTCCTCATACATACAGTACAGATGGTGACTTAGAAAAGGGGAATATAAAGGCATTCAAAAAAAAGACCTCTTCAGATCTATAGTTATTCACTATGACTTCTTGGTTCTATTGAATTGCTGTTTTACTGTCAAGGAAGAAAATGCCCTTCATCATTATTAAACTTAGTTCATTTAAATAAGATAATGGAACATAACTGAACATTTAACTAACTAGATTCATTTTAATTGAAACCCAAGAAACATGAGATAAAATGCTGGAGATATTTTTCTGAAGTATTATCCTCAACTCTAGGAAATGCTGCAAATGATTTCAGATGTTTCTCTGTGTCTTTATATCTTAATATCCACAGAGATAAGTGAAAACTTTCATTCTTGTTCGTTTAATTCTCTTTTCCCTTTTAAAATTTTACCTTTTGCTTTTCTTGGTATATCACAATGATTTCCATAGTCACTGCCTAATACATGCAAGTATATGTGCCTGTGAGATTATATATGTGCACTCATGTATATGTGAGTTCATATGTGTGTATATAAGTGAATATGTACAAATGGGAAAAATCCATATTTATTACACCATATTCCCTATCATATGAATGTACTTAAAATGTCATTTAAGTTTTGTTAATAATTTCAAGAGAAGCAATGCAGTATGGAGGTAACTACCAGCCTTGGAGTTAAATGACCTAAGTTTAAATTCTTCCCATAACCATATGCCAATTTTATGATTTTGGTTCAGCTACTTAACTTCTCAGTACTCAAGGAAATTTACTAAGAATATGTTGCTGACAAGTTGCTGATCTATTTCAGAAGAAAATCCCTTACAAGGAGTTCCTCCTTTGATGAAATTATAGGTCCAGATAGTAAAAAAGATTGTTGAAAAAAATCTTGTTTCTATTTATAGAGAAGTAAATTGAGTTTTTGAAATAGCTTCTTATATTTCAAAATACATGCAAAAATATTTTCCACCTTTACAAACATCTTTTGTTTCAGTTTCTTTCTTCTTCCCTCTTCCTACAAAATCCCATGACAGCAAGCAATTCAACACAGGTTAAACATGAGCAATTCTTATAAACATTTTTTCACGTCTGTCAAGCAGGGCAAGGAAAATCAGATCAAAAGGTGAAAAAAATTAGGAAAAAAACAAGGAAGCAAAAAAACCAACAACAACAATAAAAAGTGAAAATACTATGCTTTGATAATTCCTGCAAAGTGCCAAGTCCATCACAGGTGATCATTATATAATCTTTTTGCTGTGTATAATGTTTTCTTTGCTCTAGCACTTCATGCAGAACTAGTTTATGTAAATCTTTCCAGATTTTTCTGAAATCAATCTGCTTGTCATTTCTTATGGAAAAATAATTTTTCATTGCATTAATATATCATAATTTATTCAGCCATTCTCCAACTGATGGGCATCCACTCAATTTCCAGTTCCTTACCACTAAAAAAAGGGTTGTTCCAAACATTTTTGCACATGTGAGTCCTTTTCATCCTTTATGATTTCTTTGGGATACAGACCCAGTAGAGACACTGCTGGATCAAAGGGTATGCACAGTTTGATGTTTGATAGCTCTTTTAGAAATCATATGATAATCATCTTTTTTAAAAAAGCTTTTTATTTGCAAAACATATGCATGTGTAATTTTTTCGACACTGACTTGCAAAACTTTCTGTTCCAAATTTTTCCTTCCTTTCCCCACCCCCTCTCCTAGATGGCATGTAGTCCAATACATATTAAATATGTTAAAATATCATCATATGATAATTTCAATAGATGCAGGATATTTTTTTGAAATATACAGGACCTATTCTTATTAAAAACACTTACAAAGCATAGAAATAAAGTGATTTCCTTAAAATAATAATGAAATAAAAAATAAAAAATAGCATCTATCTAAAATCATCAGCAAGAATTGTTTGTAATGGAAAGAAGTTTAACACATTTTCAATAAGATCAGGACTGAAATAAGGATATCCGTTACTACCACTAATATTTAATATTTTGCTAGCAATAAGAAAAAAAAGAAAGTAAAGGAATTAGAATAGGCAATAAGGAGATAAAA
>JAJPUD010020845.1:10847-23978 GCA_023553655.1 Myrmecobius fasciatus | reverse complement strand
GGGGGTAGGGGGAAGGAGGGGAAAAGCTTGGGAAAAAAAGTTTTTGCAAAGGTCAATATTGAAAAATCACTCATATGTTTTGTAAATAAAAAGCTTTATATATTAAAAAATAATAAAAAAAATAAAACATATAGATTCTTTTTCTTTTTCTCTAATCTTCTTGAGAAATTGACCTAGTATTTGTATTGCTGGGTTAAAAAGTATATATAGGCAGTTTAATTTAGGTATAATTCCAAATTTTTCCTCAGAATGGTTGGAGCAGGTCATAATTCTAACAGCAGTGAATCAGTGTCCCTAATAATATTTAATTCTCTTCATTCTAAGTTTTAGAACATTCCTGTATATGAGCATAGACATGTGATGTTTCCTAATTGGAAAGTAACAAATTGAATTCCCCAGTGGGATGACTGATAACTCTCTCAGGGTTCTCAACAGTGTTAGTGGAAGGCCTAACCTGAATACCAGTTCACATTTAATGTTGGGGTAATATGAGACTAAAAAAAATCAAACACTTAACAGATGGAGTTGTAGTATGGCCAACTATAATAGAATATACACAAAGTAATGCCAATCAATTTCTTTAAATGCCCCCCCTTGTCTCCATGTGGAAATATGTTTGGCCAGCTGAACAGGATGCAGTGACTAATATGGTCTTCATACATTCACCAAATTAGAAGGGCCATTAATTCATGAGTAGAACTCATTTACTCTTGGATAAATTTCAAGTTGCATCAAGGAAAGCAAAGGCCAATCAAATCCTAGGGTCTAAAAGCTTCTAAAATCTTTACCTTTTAGATAAAGTCAATCCTTGTTTTGGTGACATAGGAAGAAGCTGGGTCCTATCATCAAGAGCTAGGGTTCCTAGCACTGTCAGTGACAAGCCTCCATCAATGTACTTTTTATTGGTAGATTTCATTAGCTGTTTAACAAAGATATTTACTGAAATGGTGTAGTAAGTATAATTGGCACAAAAATATTCACCTCAAAATATGGGACATATCTTACAAATGCACAAAAGGATTGAGAGAAATGATTTTTTTCTTGCATTAGCTAATCATTGAATTTGAATCAAGGCTTTTTCCAATTTTCTACTTCCTCATTTAGAAATCAGTTCATTCAGTTAGCCTTTGAACTACAGGGAGTAGAACACAGATCTGTTCAAAAGGTAAAGTTAAGTAAATTAGTGGAATCTGGCCAATTGTGTTTAATGCAGATAGACAGGTCTGAGAAAACATGGATTCTCCCTTTTGTCAGATGGGTGATATGGATATAGATAATTTTCTTTGACCAAAACTGAATGATCGAAGTCAGATTTACCCCACTCTCATTAGCATCAACCCACCTCATTTTATAATATTAATTACATTACTTGTGAACCAGATTTGATTTCTACCCTCAAGGTGCTCCCTTTTTTCCAAAGTCTTTATAAGTACTAAAGATTTCACAATTTAGGCCTCTTTGGCCATCAGGGGGATAAATGAGCCTTTTATTAAACTACTTCCTAGTAGTGGTCAATAAAATGTATAATAATTTACCCAGAGATAAAGCGTCTGGGTACTCTATCTCTCAAAGTTTTACTCTCAACTGGACCTTGGGGAAAGCATATGTCATTACATAGGTATGTAGCAAAAAGATCACACAAATGTTGGTCAATGAAAATCTCTCTTTGTGAATTCATGAGGTTTCCCTTTGTTGTAGCACTTTGCTAGCTTTTGAGGGTTGTTGTTTGCTTAAGAGTCTGTAGAAGACATGAGTCTTTAGGTTTGTCAGGTCATGTTCCTGAACTGGAACTTTCTGTCATTAGGCTAGTCTACCACTTAAACAACCATTAAACTACACTGGGTCCCTGATGAAATATTTCCAGCTATTTAAAGTCCCCAGATATATGATTATTTTCTTTGGTTAGTCAAGCAGCTGTTCCTTTTTTTTCCCTAATCACAATGACTACAATTAATAGAGAACAAAAGGAAAATCTTGTTTATACAACATAATATAATACAATACACATTGATTAAGTGCCTACTATTTTCCTGGCACTGTGAAAAACCTTGTTTGTGGAAAAGTGTGAAAAATAGGAAAAATAATGATAATCCCAGTGCTTAATAAGACTGCAGTTTAAGAGTGAAGATGACAGAAGAACATTAAAAAGCTGGGTTGGGGCCAGGGAGGAGAGTGAGAAATTACTTAGAACAGAGTTATAATGATCATGGAGTTGAACTGAAGTAGTATACCTGATAAGAAATGAAAATTTGACTGGGCTACTGACTCTGCTTTAAAAACAATACTAAGAGAATTGTTTTGTTCCTTTTTCCTGCTTTCCAATCAGTGGTGCAGAAGTAAAAAGGGAACTGAAGTGAGGGTCAAAATTGTTGTCTCTCTGTTAATGAGTTTTCTTTTCTTTTGTTTTGTTTTTTGTGCTGCGCTTTTCCTGGTAGGTGTGGGGAGAGTGGAATTGGATCCAGGCAGTGCAAATTTTTGGGGGGAAGTGATAAAGCTTTTTATATCCTTACTCTGAGTAATTGAGGTAGGAAGTATAGAACCTCCTCCTTTTTCTTGCACTATATTGTCCATTTGTATCTTCCCAAGAGAATGCAAGTTCCTTTTGATTAAGATATATTTTTTCCCTTTGTGAGCCCCACAGTAACCACAGTGCTTTGCACATAATTTTCATTAAAGAAATTGTTGAATTGAATTCCACTCATGCCTGTGTAAGACAACCAAGTTTCCCCCCCCCCAAGGCTCTTCCTGAATTTCTCACCTGTGGGCATTACACAACTTATCTCTTTTTCCACAAATACTTTTCTAATTATTTCTAACTGTTTGATGATGTCCTTTCCTCAAGGTCTCAGATTAGAAGTTCTCAATCATGAAAACTCCCTTCATCACCTAAAAATGTTTTCATCTTTTTCCAAATTTCTTGTAGAACTTTACATGGATTTTTCTTTTGCCTTTATCATATTCTACCTTGTATTTATCTCATGTGTGTGTTTGTCATATAGATGATATAATTCCTTGAGAGTAGGACCAGGATATTTTTCATTATGGTATTCCCAGTAATAGCACAGTAGTTTCGCACATGGTAGGTACAACTCAGATGTTCATTTAATTGATTTGAATATGTCTTATATACTGAAAAAGGAAATGCTTTTTGACTTCATTTACTAGGGGGATGATAACTTTTCTTAAGATTTTATTCATAACATAAATTAGCCTATTTTCCATTTCAGACAAAGATTGAATCATTGATAGGTTGTTTTGGTATAGGAATTTTCCTCATTTTTTCTTCCTTCCTTCCTTCCATTCTTGCTTCCTGCCTGCCTTCCTTCCTTCCTTCCTTCCTTTTTTCTTTCTTTTCCTCCTCTTTCTTTCTTTTTTCCTCTTTCTTTCTTTCTTTTTTTTTCTCCTTTGATTTTCAGGAACCTGTTTCCCTATATTATATCTGAGCTTTAAAAAGATAAACATACATGTCCAATTATAAAATGAAGAAACTATAAAATCAATTCCCAATAACACCATATTCTGACACCTCTCCCCCTTGAAAAGTCCTGTGGAATATCTTATATGAAAATGCACTAAACCAAAAAAAAAAAAAACAAATAAATTAATTTTATTAATATAACCATTTCCCCCATTTCATTTAGCAAGTTCATTTTCTTGCCTTTCTTTTCTTTCATTTCAGATAGATAGCTGGATAGATACCATTGTTACTGGAGCAATCTTAATTTTTTTTTCATATGTGTATTGAATATACATGTTCCATAAAATATTCTGAGTAGATTTGACTCTGCTCCAGTCTGGTCTATTGACAAATCTTGAAACATCCTGTTCAGTACTGTGAGTTACAAATTCACAGCAGATTTATGTTTTTGAAATAGTAGTTGACAACATAATTGATGGTGTTCAGCAGTGTGTTAGCAATATTAAATCTCCAGCCTGAATCTCAAAGTTACAAAAGGCAACCTCCAGCCCCATGGAGCCTAAGTTCTTTTGAATCAGGGAGGGCTAGATTTAGGGAAATCATAAAGCTTTTTGCCTTTCCTTGTCTATGACGGACATGGAAAAATCTATGGTGACAAAAGAGAAGGAACATTAGTCTCTCCTAAATAAACCAGAAACAAAGGTCACTAAACATTATTCTACTCTATTAAAAATTTCTTTACCTTGTCACATCATGTAATCTTAATTATTTATGAGTTAGTAGGAACACTAAAGATTATCTTTGCCAACTTCTCCAGTGAAGCAGTTACTGCAAAAGCATCCCTGCTAGTGATGAAATTCATCTTTGAATATTTCTAGTGAAGAGGACACATTCCTTCTCATTATAGTCAGCTGTCTGTTAAGTTCAACCCCATGAGTCTTGGTTTTACTCTAAAGACTAGAAAAATAAGTCTAATATATAATTACACAATTAAAGAGTTTCAAATTTGACAAGCATCTCAGTTGCCATTAAGTCCTATATATATATATATATACATATATATATATATACATATATATATATATATATATCTTTATAAAAATTCCCTAATAATAAAAAGCAAACAAGAATGTTACATATTCTACTACAGTCTCGGTTTAGAAATGGAAAAACAAAAAGAGTCTTACCATCAAGGGTGAAGGGAAGAGAGATACTTAATGACATGTCAATTATACTCTGTTAAAAAATAATAGTATTAGGGAACTAACCACAACTTTCAGAATAAATCTATTTCACTTTTAAATAGCTCCAATTAAAAAATTTTCCTTAAATCAAGCCTTTATCTGACTTTGTAAAGCCTGCCTATTATACATTTCCCCTTTAAGATAAAAAGCCTGAGATAGTTTTAATTTTTATTCAATTAATAAAAATCAAAGTTCTTTCCTTCCTCTTTATCACAAAATGCTTAGCAAAAACAAGCCAAAGAAATTGCTATAATGTTCAAATATATAAAATGATGATGATGATGATGATGGTAATTTAATTCTGCATCTTGCATCTGTCATACATCTGATCAAATGAAGAGTTAAAGTGAGCAGCTAACTTTTTATTAGCTCTATAAAAGCGGATTAAGAGAGTTTGTCCTTAATTTTCTGAATAAAGTATGTGATAATATGCTTGTGTGGGGGGTTGGTGGGAGGTGGTAGGAAGGAGAAAGATAAAACTTTTGAGAACAGAAAAGAAGTTGAGTGATAGATTCTATGAGTAGTCATGTAGAGAATCAATTAAGAATAGAAGTATTTCTATGATACAGTGAGGCTTCATTTGAAGTTGAATAATATGAATCCATTTAAAAAATTCACTCAACAAACATTTATTTTTTCTTCCACACTCTCTCCACCCCACATCAGAAAAAAAAAAAAAAACTACTACAACAATAATAGCAACAACAAAAAATACCTGGTAATAACTGTAAATAGCAAGCAAATTAGATTTTCATTTCAGCTATATCAAAAATATATGACTCATTCTTCATCTTTCTATAAGGATATGAATAGCATTCATAACTTTTTGGTATTTTAGAATCATTTAATCATAAACCTCAAATATTGCAAAGTTATCTTTATGTATTATCATTATTATATAAATTATCTTTCTAATTCTGTTCATTTCAGTCTTCATCATTTCAAACTAGTTTTTGCAGGTGTTTTTCTAAAATTATCCCTTTTTGTTATTTTTTACAGAAAAAATAATATAATCAAAACACACATTATTTTCAAAAGTCATAGTTTATTTTTCAATTCCCCAATAATTATAAAATCCATTAGCTACTATTTTCTCTGTTATTTAAAAAAACTGCTATAAATATTTCCCTGCATAGAATTCCTTTTCTCATTTTTTCACATGTCCTGGGGATGGGGAAAGCATAGCATGAATATTTTATTTCTGAACTAAAAAATGTAGTTACAACTTGATAACTAGGGAGCAATTTTCAATTTCTTTCCAGAATAACTGGACCAATTTATGGCATCATTGACAATGTATTGATTTTCCTCTTCTTGTTTACCCCTGTATCTCCTATCATTTTGTTGTTGTTATTGTTGTTACAATTGCCAATCCAAGGTGTATTGGGTAGGAATTCAAAACTCTTTTAATTTGTACTTCACAAATTATTAGAAATTTGAAGATTGCTTTAATATGGCTATTAACACTTTTTGTTGCTATTGTTTTTTCTCCTTAATAAAGGTCTATTCATGTGTTTTGGCCATTTATCAATTGGGATATGATTTTTGTAAATGCAAAGTTGAGCCTTACATATCTTTGAAAAAAAGAACTATATCAGGGGCAGCTAGGTGGCACAGTGGATAAAGCATCGGCCCTGAAGTCAGGAAGGATCTGAGTTCAAATCTGATCTCAGACACTTAACACTTCCTACCTGTGTGATCTTGGGCAAGTCACTTAAACCCAATTGCCTCAGGGGAAAAACTATATCAGAGAAATTTATTACAAAGATTTTTTTTCTCTCAGTTACATTCTTTTCTTCTGATCTTAGCTGCTTTGGATTGTGAATATATAAGAGTATGTGAAAACATATTCTATTTTTCAAGTATTTTAACATAATTAACAAGTAGTGGATATCCTGCCATCTAGGGGAGGGGTGGGGAGTAGGGGGAAAAATTTGTAACAGAAAGCTTTTTAAGGGTTAATGTTGAAGGATTACCCATACATATGTTTTGCAAATAAAAAAGTTTTAATAAAAATAAAAATTAAATTAAAAATTAAAATAAAATAAAAAAGAGTATGTGAAAACTTTTTTAACCTTATATAATTACAATTAACCATTTAGTCTTTCTAATCTTCGCTCTACCTTATATAAAGTTTTTCATGTCCCTAAACCTGCTAGGTAAGTTATTATTTATTTTTCCAATATATTTTTATGTAATTTTTCAGTTTGTCATAGCTCCATAGAATTCTGTACATATTTTGAATTATGGTAAACCATTTCAGTATCTTTGCCAATAGATTTCCAAATGGTATAGCAAAACGTCAGATATGAACAAAACAATTCAACAATAATAACATGTAGTACAAATTTTATTTTATATATAATGAAATCAATGGCCACTGAAGTATCTTCCAATTTTGAAATTCTTTGATTTTGTGATTTTTATGATTAGTCATATTTTGCTTTTCCCCTTACATCCTAGCAATTATTAAGTTTTCTTTAGTCTTCAATTATTTTTATTTTTTTATTTTTTTACTTTATTTGTTAGCTTAATGTAGTTTACTTTTTTAATGACTTTGAATTAAATCATCAAGTCTATTTTTGCTGTTGCCTGGGCTGTGATCATAATTGCCAAATCTTCTTTTTTGATTTCATGTGAAGCATAATAGCTTTTCCATTGGACCCTTATTTGAGCTTTGTATGAATCTTTATATTTCAAGTGAGTTTCTTGTAAACTAATAATTGTTGGATTTTACTTTTTAATCCAGTTTTATTTTTAAACTTCAAGTTTATGAGAGTTCACCATAAGTGTGGTGCTTCACTACATATTTCTCCTATCCTCTTCTTATACTTTTTTACTCTCTTTGCTCCTTACTCTATCTTTACAGATTAAATGCAGTAAGAGATGAAATGTCCTCACCACCCAGGCTCTATGTTGTTTCAGTTGTTCATAATGTATGTTGACATATGGCTCCAAGGTCATTATGCCTGAAGTTTCCAGTTTTTTTTTTAATTCCACTTTTTAAATCTTGAACTGAAGAGGACAAATAAAACACCAAAACCCAAACTCTTTTTTTGGAACCAAATGACTTAAATGAATGAGAATGTGGCACTTCTCCACTCCCCATCTAGACGTTTACCCATGGGGAGACAGACAGACAGACAGACAAAGAGACAGACAGAGACATAGAGAAAGAGAAAGGGGAGAGAGAAGGGAAGAAAAGAAAAGGGAGAGGGAGACACACAGAGAGAGATAGAGAAAGAGAGACAGAGAAAGAGAGCAAAGACAGAGAGAGAAAGAAACCAAGAGAGAGAGAAAGAGGTGGGGAAGAGAGTGGGAAAGAAAGAGGAAGGAGAGGGAGAAGGAGAGAGAGAGGGGGAGAGAGAATGAATTTTATGTGACAGATTTAATGAAATGGTCATCTCCAGTAGCTAATTACGTTTCTCCATCTTAAGTGACAGATACTTGCTACACAAGACTTTCTCCATTTGAATTCAGAGATAAAGAAAAACTTATAAAGGAAACAAGAATAAAAATCAAACAGTGTAAAAGTTGGCAGCATTTTTTGCCTACAAGCATGTTGATACTGCTTAGGCAGTAGTAGCCAAACTATTAACCTAACATCATTTAGATCCTTTAGCACATACATTCCCACTGCCACTCCCCCCACACACACACCTCACAGGACCAATATGTTTTTGTCTATATACCCCATTCCACTCAGGACACTAGGAACTTAGACTCCAAGAGAGTTTGGATTAAATTGGATTCCAGTTAAGAAACATACCAACAATGAGGAAATCTTAAGAAATTTAAACCAATAGGTCTTATTAAATCCAACACTTTCAGGGCTTCTCTAGTCATCTTTCTGATTTTAAGCATGGACCCCATAAATAGGGAAGTCATGTTTCTTCCATTTAGTTCTATGAACTACTCTAGGCCAGTGATCTCCAAAGTAAGATTCTTAGAGTCATAGAAAATAATGTATAAAGGTGAAGAATCAACAAATTCTTAGATAGTTCACATGCTACCCTTGCCACAACAACCAATGGCAAGGCATGCATTACTCACAACTCTTTCATTCCCTTCATTCATTAAATATTAAAACCTACCACTTCCTATTACTGGAACCACTGCAGAGATTCTCAGTCTCTCTTGGTCTTCCCTTTTTTAAAATCTGGAATGAGCTTCTTGGCAGTATTTTTTAATGATGGGGACTCAAATATTTGTAGGTTTCACAGATATTTCAGGGGGACCTGCCATCCCCAACCATTTTAACTATATTTTGGTTTCTAGTTCATTTTCCTGTAGTATTGTAAAAAGTGTTTGTCATTGTATCTGTGTTCTATGGTGAGTAAAATTGTCACTATTTGTGCCCCTTTTATTTCTGGCTAAGAGAGTGATTTTTCTGCATTGAAATTCACATGCAGTATTTCAATATCTATAAATGTGGCTGAAACCCTGAATTCCTGAAATAAGCCATAGGAAAAATGTATTTTAAAAGATATAAGAAGAGACACAGTAATACTGAAAAACATTTGCAGAGTTTCATACTCATATGTTGGAAGAAAATAAAACATATATTATCAAAATACATTTTTGGGAAATGTTTAAAAACAAGCAAAATATCCTTAAAAACTTTTTGTACCCCTCCCCAAAATATCACATTTCCGAATGTTTTCACATAAGGAAAAATTTCAGCATTGTATCAAGTACTGTCAAGAAAAATATCATGCAGGTAATTACAGGACTATATTAGGCAAACTTCATTTAACTTACAGGTGCCTAAACAACAGAGCAATGGCAAAGTTCAACTACATTACTTTGAACTCCTAAAATTACATATAAAATGGATTTTCCTCCAAAATTTACAGAAGTAATGCATAAAATGTTTTTATTATATTTTGTCAATATCCAGAACTAATATGTTACTGAAATATCCAGGATAGTGTAAGTAAATATGAGATACCATGTACAATTTATATGTTGCTTGGAAATGTTCTGAAGGTTCCTTAAAAAAAAAGAAAAGAATAATGAAAGCATATTTTCTCTTTAGCTAATAAGCATTGGTAGGCTTTCAGTTTCAGAGAAAAGTACTTTTTAGCATGGCTGCTGATGTAACCTTGACACAGACACTACTAAAAGAATAGGCTAGGGCTCAGGTGGTATTATCAAGAATGCATCTATTGCTGACCTAAAGACACAGAATCATTTCTGTGTAACTTTTTGCTTTATCCTTTGCCTTAGATCTCAAAGCAGATTATTGTGCATCTTGATATAAAAGCCAACCATCATACATAACAGAAGGAAATTCACCCAGGTTCTTAGATTCCTTACCAGCACATTACTCTACCAGAACAGTATGAGCAAGCTATCTTCTTTTTCCAGCCTACGAAAACGTTACCATATTCACAACAGCATAATAAAACAACTTAAGGAACATTTCAGGTTTCAGAGCTCTCCTTGCTTTTTCCATGGTAAATCTTAAGAGAGAAACAGTGATAGACATATAAAGAAAGATGAGGAGAAATAAAGAAAAACAGAAAGGAGGTAGAGACAGAAACAATATGATAGAGGCAAAAAGATAGAAAAAGAGCCAGTGACAGAGAGATGGAGGTAAAGAGAAATAAGAAAAAGAGACCCTCCTTGGGACTATTGAAAATAGCTAATATTTTCTTGCTTTACACATAAGAAATCTTGCTTTCCCAAATGCTGTGACACTTAGGTGAAGAGATAAAATGTATTTATCTCCCTATGAATAAAGCAAGCAAAACCGTTAAATAATAATTTAAAAATAAGGTATGATGTTATGATTTCTTAGATGACATAAAGAAAGGAGAATGAAGCAAATGAAAACTTTCTGCTTAGTGGATATCAGAGGAAATCCACTTTTATTTATAGTTTTGCACTGTATACAATGAATGAGCTATTCATGGGAAACCATGACCTCTGCCAAAAAAATGTGACTGGTACTATCAAGTTTTGATTATACTATTATGTGTCTATCCATTAATATTATAAAGAAATAAGAAATTATCATTCTCAACTAGTTTCACTGATCAATTAGCTGAATTATTTATTCTTTACAAGTTATTATTTAGCAGTATTACCTATTCCCTGACATGCAATCCGAGATTTCCTTTTAAGTGAAATGATTTAACTTTCTTACTCATTTAACCTTGTACTTATTTTTTAAGTAGAAATATGTCAATGTATAGCATTTGGGAATGACATTGAAAATCTTTTATTTCATGTAGTTTTTCTGTTTAACTCATAGACAAAATAATTAAACATTTCAAACTTAAAGATGTTAAACATATATTTTACAAAAAGATAAGTATTCAAAATGTTCTGGCCATTTCCAGAATGGAATTGCTGAATGAAAATATATGGACAGTTTAGTAACTTTTTAGTGTAATTCCATTTTAAAAATAATTTTTCAATAATACATAACTCTACAACAACATAATTTTGTTCATTATCTTTACCCATCCCCTCCCATCTTGCATATTTCTTTTTACTTTTTAAAATCCCTATCAATTTTGTGGGTGAATAGTGAAAGGTGTATTTGAATTTCTGCCTTGAAGATCTTACAGTAGTCTTCAAATTTCCTAAGTGCCTATAAATTCCCCTTTGTCATAATTCCTCTCCAGGCTACACTCCAGGACTTCTCTACTATATTCTAACTCTTCATATTGAAACCCCACTCTATTATTCAAATTGATCTTTATTCAAAGTCAAGTTTCCTGGTTGTTCTATCGTGTCACACATACCCTCCCTGGAATATTACAGTAAGGATTTTTTAAAAAAACAAGAGAAAAGCACGTACTTTCTGTCCCTGCAGCCTCTTTCTGCTTGAATGGCTCCTTCGGGAGGAAAAATGGCAGAGAAAAGTCAAGAAGCTGCTCAAGTTCTCTTAGTTTCTTTCAAATACCACATGAAACCAAGCCTAAGAACAGAGCCTTATGGAATGAACCAATGTCCATCTTAAGATAGAATAGAAAAACTTCAAGAAAGATCATTTTCACTGGGGTGAAAAGAGTGTTTAGTCCACCTCAAATATACTCTGAAAAAGCTGGTGAGAAAGTATTAATCATAGTAAATCAGCAACTAAGACCCTCAGTCCTGGCTCAGTAGAAGACCAAATCAGTAGGGCAGATTCCAGTCCTAGTTCAAAAGGCAAACTCTGGGAAGCCAAACTGTTTCCTGAACAGAGCAAGGAAAAAAAAAAAAAAACAACCTCCTTCAAACACAAGAGGCCGCTGTGCTCAATGCCAAAGCTCAGAGTTAAACACAAAGTTGGGACAGTGCCCCACTATACCCCAGGGGCAGATCACAACCATAAAAGTTAAAAAACAAACAAACAAAAACAAAAAACAAACAAACAACAACAACAACAAAAAACACAGAAATGCCAAAAGAAAAGGAAAGAAAATGAGCAAGAAACAGAAAAGAACCTTAACCATAGAAAGGCACTGCAGTGACAGTACAGATCAAAATAATAACTCAGACAAGTCCACGGAATATCCATAGAAGAAATCAAAAAGAGTGATATAAATTGGTCTCAAGCCTAAAGAGGCTTCTTGGGCATGTTTTTAAAAAAACAAATAAGAGACATAGATGAAAAAATTAGAAGGGAAATGAGAAAAAAGAATGTATGATAGAGTCAACAATTTGGAGAAGGAAGGAAAAAATTGTCTGAAGAAAATAACTTCTTAAACAGTAGAATATACCAAATAGAAAAAAAAGATACAAAAAAGAACTGAAGAAAATCATACATTAAAAAGTATAATGGGGCAAATGTTCTTTGTGTTTTTATAACTTTATGAGACAGCAAGAAACAGTCAAACAAAATAAAAAGAATGAAAAAATGGAATAAAATGTTAAATAAATCATTGGTAAAGTAGTTGGCCTGGAAAATAGATCCAGAAGAGACTATTTAAAAATCTTTGGCCTATCTGAAGGCCATGAACAAAAAAAAAAGAGCCTGGATGTTATCCTATAAGGTGTCATTAAGGAAAACTTCCCCAATATTCTAGAAACATAGGAGGTAATACTGATTGAAAGAATCCATCAATCTCCTCTGGAAAGAGATCCCAAAAGGAAAACCCCAAAGAACCTTGTGGCAAAACTCCAAAACTCTAATCTCCAGGAAAAAAATATTTCAAACTTTCAGACAAATTCAAATATTAAGGAGCAACAGTCAAGATTACCCAGGATCTGGCAACTTCTATAATAAAGGATATGAGGGTCAAGAATGTCATGTTCCATAAGGCAAAGAACCTGAGATTACAGTCAAGAATTAACTACCCAGCTAGACTCAGCACCATCTTTTATGAAAGGAGATGGAGCTTCAAGGAAGTAAGAGGCTTTCAATTATTTCTGTTGAAAAAAAAAACAGAATTGAACAGAAAATTTAATCTACAAACACAGGACATAAGAGAACTATAAAAAGGTAAACAGGGGGAATATATATATATATATATA
>JAJPUD010020844.1:0-14071 GCA_023553655.1 Myrmecobius fasciatus | reverse complement strand
GAAGGAAGGAAGGAAGGAAGGAAGGAAGGAAGGAAGGAAGGAAGGAAGAAATACATACTTTGGGATCTCCAGAGTTTTTAGAAATTACATAAAGAAGTAAAAGCTTTTTTATGAAGCAGGAATTGCGCCGGCATAGCTATACCTTGTACTCAGATACAACAACCCTTCAAGACCAGATTTCCACAAATACAGCATTTCACCAGAGGGCCTTTTCTTAGTGCCCTTACACCCCAATCCCTAATATGGACGAAGGGACTGAGAGTCATCTTTCCACTGCTCGTAACATTCTTCTCTCCCCCTCAGCCCTCATCCTTGGCGTCTTCTCCTGGACAGACCATCAGGGCCTTTTTCCTTTCCTCAGAGAAGATTAGTTGTGTCCAAACTCCACTGGGAGGGCATGGGGCCTACAAATATTTGCTAACAGTTGCTGACCTTTACCTAGCCACATCCCAGTCCCTCAGCCGGCCAGCGAGGCTCCCTCCATTGCAGCCACCCCCTGCCTCAGTCTCCTCCCTGGTCCAGCCCTAGGCTGAGCTAGTCACTAGGTCTCTTTGGTATTCAGAGTGGAGGCCTGGTGTATTAAGGGCTGGGCTGCCGCTGTCACACTCTTAATATTAAACAGGGAATACGCAATGCCCTTGGTATTGACTCTACTAAGTCCATTAATGCCCCTCCGTGGCATTACTTTAATTTACGCTTTGAAGGCAAACTGCTGCATTAGGAGTCAGGGGCCAGGAGGATATTGCTTATATTAAAGAGCTGAATATAAAAGGAACAGCAGCCCCGACCTGCTGAGGCAAAGGGGAGCACTGGAGACAACTGTCTGCAGGAAGAGCTGCAAGGAGGGCCCCTTACTGAAGCACCTGGGAGGAGGCTGAGGAGGTCTTGTAGCTTCTGAGGGCAACAAGAGATGGAGCCGGCTCCCACCTGAGCCTGAAGTCAAACCACTGGCATGAGGACACCCCATATCCTCTGTTTCAGGGGCAACAAATGGCATAACTGGATAACCATGACCTGAGGAGTAAGGGTACACAGGGACTAAGTAAATCACTGAGCACTGTGATGTACAACGGATAAAGCACCAGCCCTGAAGTCAGGAGGATCCACGTTTAAATCTGGCCTCAGACAATATCTTATCACTTCTTAGCTGTGTGACCCTAGGCAAGTCACTTAACCCCAATTTCCTCAACAAAAATAAAGCAAAAACAAATGATGGAAGAGAGTCACAGAATTTAGAGCTAGAAGGAACCTGAAGAAATCATAGAGAGGAAACCAATCTCCAAAGAGATTAGATGACTTATTGAAGTTTTCATAAAAGCAAAAGCTAGAATTTGAGCTTAACTCTTATTCCAATGCATTACTCTTTCTATTACATTTTTCTTCCAAAAGTTTGTGCCAATTAAATAGATGATAAATTTACAATAGATGATTAAAAAGAAAGTCAGTGAGTTTGGTGTATGTATTTAACCTTTTTCCTATCTTTCAAAATTAATTTTATTGATATCTTTAATTTTATATTACTCTTATTTCTCAAGATTTTCTCTCCTCCTATCTAGAAAGGCATTCTTTTTAAGAGAAAGAGAGAAAGAAAAAAGCACTATATCAAAATATTCAACACATCATTAGTCTTCTACTTTCATTGTTCATCCCTCCCCTTTACTTATTTTTTTTTTTTTTTTTGCTTTTTGTGAGGCAATTGGGGTTAAGTGACTTGCCCAGGGTCACACAGCTAGGAAGTGTCTGAGACCAGGTTTGAACTCAGGTCCTCCTGACTTCAGGGCTGGTGCTCTAACCACTGCGCCACCTAGCTGCCCCCATCCCTCCCCTTTACAAAGAAAGAACAGAAGCATATCCTCATATCTCTTCAGATTAAGTGCTATCATTATAAATATATCACATAGTTTTATTTCTTGTTTGTTCTTTTTCCATCTATATTCTTATAGTAATTGCATATATTGATTTTCTGGTTCCATTTATTTCACTATTTCACAGTTCATGTAAAGCTCTCTTTAAATTTTTTTTTTATTTTAATTTTTTAAAGTGCATTTTTCTATGGTGCCTTGGCTTCTTCATGGACTATTCAAGACCTGATTCTACTATTATTTACTCAGGAAAGCTGACTTGCTCCATTTCCTTACTTGGGCCAATTTGTTCCTTCTTTTGGCTACCTAATGAACCCCCCACTCCTTAGGACTCACCATGTTGACATCAGACTTAGCTTGGACATGTGATCAGTCTAGTTCACTGAAGTTCAGAAATCTTGAGCTCAAGAAATCCATCAACCTCAGGAAGTAGAGATGTGTGCCATCATATTGGTTCATATAGGGATTTCCATATCTTCCTGTTTTCTTTGCATTTGTGTTTTCTTAAAATTCAGTAGTAGTTCATCATCTTCATGAATAAGAATTTGTTTAACCCAGTAGATGGGCATTGACTTTTTTCCATTTCTTTTTGTTATTGTAGAGAAGGAAATGGCAAATTATTCCAGTATTTTTGCCAAGAAAACCCCAAATGGGATCACAAAGAGTCAGAAGAGACTGAATGTTTTTTTTTTCATTTCTAGGCTACTACAAAAAGTGTTGTTTTAAATGTTTGATTTCTCTATCATTTGATTTCCCTGGGGTATATGCTGAAATTTGGGTAAAAGCATATAGGTATTTTAGTCATTTTCTTAACATACTTTAAAATTATTGTGTAGAATGTTTGGATTAAGATGCAGCTTTTTAGAATAGTACATAGAAAGTTTTAAACTTTCCACAGACCTTCTGACATTGAAGATCACAATCCTTGTTATCTTGCCAATTTGCTGAGTGTGAACTGATACCTCATTGTTGTTTTCATCTGAATTTCTCTTATTGGTGTTTTAGATCAATATTTTAAAAAATTCTTAATAATTTGCAATTATTTTGGGAGCTATTTGCTCATATCTTTTGACCACTTAACTATTGGGAAATTATTTTGTCTTCATCTATTTTTATTAGTTGCCTATATATCTTGGGTAATCCATTATCAGTTAAAAGATGTTTTTCCCAGTTGATTATTTCTCTTCTTATCCTTGTTGCATCAATTCTGCTTCTGCAAAAGTTTTTTAATTGTATGAACCCCCTTTCCTAGAGGAGATATTGTTCTTTCTCTGAATTGCTGGCTGGTTTTGGGGGGTTGGTTGTTTTGTTGTGGGATTTGGGGGTCATTTTAACTTTTCCAATAGCAAAATCTAGGCTATCCTTTCCTGCAGGTCAATACTTTCATTTCTTCTCTTCAACTGGGTCCTGTTATCCCTACCCTTCCCTTTTGACCGTGAACTTGGCTTTCGTGCCCTTGGCTTTCATGCCCTTATTTCTCTTTCACTTTTGCAATGACTGCAGTGGAAACTGCTATCATGCCAGACCCCAATAGATCTGAGCCTTCAGTATCTCTTATAATGGGAGGTCAAAGACAATGAAAGCAGGCCTCCCTTGTACTAGCATCTGAATTCTTACATTGGCTCTGACATAGCTAAAGGGAAAATATTGGATTTATTTTTATGAGTTAGCTATAACCCTAATGCCCTTAAGAGGTACTGCATGAAGTGAATCCATTCAGAAGGTCAGGAAGGTCACAGATAACTTGTAAAAATAAATCCAATATTTTTCACTCTGTCTTATTAGATTTATACAATGCAGACATTCAGGGATAGTTGCTTTTTAAAAAATATTATTTCTAGGGCTATTTAACTTAGTTTTTTCTAGGTTCACCCAAATACCCATTCTACCCCCAAGCACCTCAAAGAGTCATTTGTGGAGTCTCATCTCATTTTTAATATACTTTAAAATGGTAATAACCCTCTTTTTTGCCAATACCTACATTCCATTATATTACTTCTTAGAACCCTAGAAGCAAATGCCAGTGTCTTGGGATTCTTGGACAACAAAATATGAAGTCTGGAAAAATTTGGTGGTTAAAGAGTAAAAACCTAAATTTTAGAGTTAAACCACTCAAAGTCAAAAAAAAAAAAAAAAGAACAACTCCCCATTTTATCACAAGGAAAGAAAATTGTATCTGAATGAGCTAATTAGTATCACACAAGGAGACAAAACAAAAAGCTTCTGTCCCAAAGCTGAAGGCTAACCCCTTCCATGGTTTATCTTTCCCAAGAGTAACCATTGTCATGAAAGGTGAGGGGATGAGTTCATGCTCACACAAATCCATTCCATCCCACACTGATCTTTTCCTTTGCCTAATCTTCTTTAGCACTTTTTTTAGCCGTAGCACGAGTTGGCCTTTGATTTTATCTTGATATGATTTTTTTGTTGTTTCTCTACATATGTGTATGCAACAGAGTCATAACTAGGTGTACTTTGGGGCCTCCATCAATTCCTGCAAACCACACTGTAGTCAAGTGATTAAGAAGACTACTTAATTTCAGCAGCTTGGGACAGTGGAACAAGATAAAAGGTCAACCCAGCCTCTTACCTAGTAGCTTCCTCTTTTACCTCTAGCAATTTCTTTAGGTCCAATCTCCTAATTTGTACCCAGACTTGCAAATTGGATTCCCAGAGGGTAACTAATAATTTCTTTCCTTTGGGTTTTAGGAATAAACTCCCAAGGGCTGGGGTTTCTTACACAGACACTCATGAGCCTCATCCCATGTGCTTTCTAGTGATTGTCAGTCAGAATTAGTTTTTAGGAGATGTATTTACTGAGATGGTATAGTAAGAACAATTGGTACAAAGAATAATTCCCCAGAAGTCTGGGACACACTTTCCCATAAATCATAGAGGGTCCAGAAAAGGAGAAAGAGATGGTTATTTGAAATCCTTTAATCCCTTTTTGGAGTCCTCATGAAGTTCCCCTAGATGTAATTTTCTGCTGGACTTTGAAGGTTAGTGCCCTTTTATCTGAAATTGTTTGTCATTAGTGTGTCTCAACTTCTGATGCAGTCACTTCTATTAGCCACTGCAACTGGGGGACACTGTTCCTAGTTAGATGGATATTGTTACTAATACCAATGGGAATTCTAGATCTTCTGATATTCCAAAACTTACAAAATCATTACCTGGTCAATGGGAGTGGAGGTGGAGCAAAGAAGTAAGAGTATTATTCCTTCTGAATTCACTTCTCCTCTCTCCTTGACATTCTCTGTTATAGGTGCAAGGACCTGCCCCCTCAATAAACTCCTAAACCTGGACAGTCCTAAAGCCTGAATGTTTCACTGCTGGATTTTTAGTTTTCTAAGGGGCTTTCTATGACATATAAAAGCACCTCAGCTCATGACTGATTCTCTTCCCCAATCATAAAATATCATCTGTTTTCATCCACTGATCAAAACACTTCCTTTCCCAATTGATTAAAGACTTATTTTCACCTTATTCATACCTTTGATGGATTGATTGATCGATTTAGTCAAAGAAGTCTGGACCTCCTTCATCTAATTGGGGTAGACTCTCACCTTTATATATCTAATTATTCTTGCTAAGTAGATGCAAAGATCTATTGTTTTTACCTCACAATGCTGAATTGTCTGCCGCACTAAGGCAAATCCCCAATCACCTTTCCATAATTACCTATCTAATCCTACTTTCTCAATAAAATTCAGATCATAAAGGCAGAGACCATTATGTCTTATATTTTACTTATGCCAAAAAAAAGCACAGGACATAGAAATAGATAACCAAAAAGCCAGTCCAACAACTCTCAAAATACTGCCCTGAGACTTTAGGCTTCATATTGGTAAGCAGTCACTATTTGCAGCTTCAATTCACTTCCACAAGCTACTCCCCCACCATCTTCATTCCATCCCACACCAAGCTCATAACTCTTCTTGTCCCCCATTTTCCTGCTTTCCTATTCTAGCCCTGAGAATGGTAAGCAAATCAACCCATATCATTACTCCCCTATATATGTTCTCTTCTCCCATTAGAATGTAAGCTCCTTGGGGAAAGGGAATGTCTTAGTTACTTTTATTTGCATCCTCAGCACTTAGGACAGTACCATGTTTAACAAATGTCTCTCCATTCCATATCGATTAGCACAGGGCTGGATACATAAAGGGCAATTAATCAATATTGACTGAATACAGGACAGTATATAGATATAGTCATATGTATATGTGATAGACTGAAATAGACACACAGATACATGAGATACTGCTAGAAAGTAATGAGACTTATTTTTATATGCTTTTTAGACTTTCATGAATTTATACTCTGTACTGTAGGGATATGCATACCTATATAACATTAAATTTTGCCTGATGACCTTTTTATAATTATTATCACACTAAATGGAAAAAAGTGACATGAACTATGACTTTTTTTCTTTTTTTATTAAAGCTTTTTATTTGCAAAACATATGCATAGGTAATTTTTCAACATTGATCCTTGCAAAGCTTTCTGTTACAAATTTTTCCCTCCTACCCCCCACCACCTCCCCTAGATGGCAGGAAGTCTAATACATTTTAAACATTATGTTAAAATATTTGACAGATTGAATATGTGTATATATATTTATACAGTTATCTTGCTGTACAGGAAAAAAAAAAAAAAAAAACCTGAGCAGGAAAACATCAAAAGAGAGTGTGAAAATGCTAGGTTGTGGTCCAGACTCAGATCCCACAGGCCTCTCCCTGGGTGTATATGGCTTTCTTCATCATTGAACAACTGGAACTGGTTTGAAATATCTCATTCTTGAAGAGAGCCATATCCATCAGAATTGATCATCATATAGTATTGTTGTTGCCGTGTATAATGATCTGGTTCTGCTGATTTCACTAAGTATCAGTTCATGCAAGTTTCTCCAGGCCTCTTTGAAATCATCCTGCTGGTCGTTTCTTACAGAGCAATAATATTCCATAACATTCATATACCATAATTTATTCAGCCATTCTCCAATTGATGGGCATCCATTCAGTTTACAGTTTCTAGCCACTACAGAAAAGGTTGCCACAAACATTTTTGCACATGTGGGTCCTTTTCCTTCCTTTATGATTTCTTTGGGATATAAGCCCAAAACAATTTGAAACACTGCTGGGTCAAAGGGTATGCACAGTTTGATAACTTTTTGAGCATAGCTCCAGATTGTTCTCCAGAATGGTTGGATTCGTTCACAGATGAACTATGACTTTTAAATTAATTATCCACAACAAAAGCACTGGGAACACATTTTAGAACACTCTATTTTCTTTTTGTCAAGGCTCAGCTCAAATGCCAGGCTAACTAGAAGGTCTTTCCTAAGTTCCCCAGTTGCCAGTACACACTTTTCCTCTCAGAAACTATTTTATATACACTTGAAGAATATGTGTAATATATATGAGCAGATATTTATATATATATTCATTCATCCACTTATTTAGTTATCTGCCTACCTATTTATGTAAATTTCATTTTTACTTATCTGTGCATGTGTTGTTTTTTCTAGTGGAATTCTAGTTCCTTGGGGACTGGAACTGTTTTTGTCTTTGTATCCTCAGAACCTAGCACAGTGCTTGGCACATAGCAAATGCTTAATAAATGATTATTGAATGGATAAAAGCTGAAATCCCCAATCCTTTCATATTTATAAGAGCAAAGCAAAAGGAAGTCATCATTCCTTGTTATGAGTTTCCAAGTCTTTCCAATAAATATTCAGTGTTGAACATCCCTGCCTAGGATTTTCTTCCTAGACCGCTCCCTCCAGGCTCTGCAGACAGTCCCAAAGAATGTGAGAAAAATAATATTCTCTCTCCAACTCTGTTGCCCACCACTGCAGTGGGAAGGGTTGAGTAAAGCCCCAGGGAGTACAGGTTACATTATTTAGTTCTGATGAAATTCTCATACAAAGACTTAAAAAAAACTGTGTTTGTTTTTCTAGTCCACCCAATTCAGCTCATTTTGATTTCTTTTCATTCCAATTTTAGCAGTACCAAGATGCCTTCCTTTTCTTTTTTTATTAATACTTTTTATTTGCAAAACATATGTATGGGTAATTCTTCAACATTAACCTTTACAAAGCTTTCTGTTACAAATTTTTCCCCCCTACTCCCCACCCCTCCCCTAGATGGCAGGAAATCCACTACATGTTAATTATGTTAAAATACTTGACAAATCGAATATATGTATACATATTTTCACACTTATCATTGTTGTGCAAGAGAAATCTTATCTACAAGGAAAAAATCAGAGAAAGGAAATACAATGCAAGCAAACATCAATAGAGAGGATGAAAATGTTATGTTGTGGTCCATATTTCATATCCCTCTCTCTGGGTGTATATGGCTTTCTTCACTGAACAATTGGAACTGGTTTGAAACATTTCATTGTTGAAGAGAGCCATGTCCATCAGAATTGATCATCATATAGTATTTTTGTTGCCGTATATAATGATCTCCTGGTTCTGCTCACTTCACTCAGCATCAGTCCATACAAGTCTCTCCAGGCCTCTCTGAAATCGTCCTGCTGGTCGTTTCTCACAGAACAATAATATTCCATAACATTCATATACCATAATTTGTTCAGCCACTCTCCAACTGATGGGCATCCATTCAGTTTCCAGTTTCTAGCCACTACAAAAAGGGCTGCCACAAACATTCTTGCACATGTGGGGCCCTTTCCTTCCTTTAAGACCTCTTTGAGATATAAGCCCAATAGAAATGCTGCTGGGTCAAAGGGTATGCACAGTTTGATAACTTTTTGAGCATAGTTCCAAACTGTTCTCCAGAATGGCTGGATCTGTTCACAATTCCACCAACAATGAAGATGCCTTCCTTTTCCAAAATAATGGCCTCACCAGGCTCTCACAGTGCCCACCACTTCGACTTCTAAATTCTTTCCTTTAATTTAGAAGCATTGTCCCCAGAAGGCCCCTGTTAATAATAACCTGGGAGATAGGCAACACATTAACAGGTATTAATTCTTCTTACAACAGAAAGAGGATTCGATATAGTGGACAGAGGAGTGAATTAGAAAGTCAAATAGCCTTGAATTCAAATCTTGCCTCTGACACTACTTATTATATGACTGTGGATGAGTCACTTAGGCCTTCTGTCCTCTAGTTTCCTTCTACATAAAATGGAGAGTCAGAGAACTAGAGTTGGAAAGGAATCTCAGAAGCCAACCACTTCATTTAATAAAGATAATTCTATAATACCTCACTTATAAAAGTATTCGAGTTAAACTTCAATAAGACATTTGGGACATCCTGTATGATCATACCAACTGCATTAGGAAAAGGAAACCAGCATTCCCTGCTCCATAGGGTTATTGGGAAATTGAAATGAAATAGTTTGTATTAGCTGCTTCGCAGACCTTAAAGCTAGATAGAAATGTCATTAATTATCAATATTCAGAGCTCAGCTTGAATGTTATCTTCTAGTTCTATAAGGTCTTTCCTAATCTTTAGTGATGGCAATGTCACTCAGTGGTTCCTCTTTGTGAGTTCAAATATGGCCTCAGGCACTTACTAGCTGGGTGATTCTGTGCACATCACTTAACCCTGTTTGCCTCAGTTTCCTCATCTGTAAAATGAGCTGGAGAAAGAAACAGCAAATCAGTATCTTTGCCAAGAAAACCCCAAACGAGATCACAATGAGTTGGGACACAACTGAAAAACAACAACAACAAAATTAGCACAGCCTTGTAAAGATGAAGCTAAATTATATCTTTATCATGGAATCATATATTTAGAATTGGAAAGGACCTTAGACATCTTTAGTCCAATCCTATAAATGTTTTTTGAACAGATAAAGAAAATTAGGCACACAAAAATTTAAGTCCTAGGTTAGACTTCAAGTCCTGGTCTTTGTCTAAAGTCCAATGTCCTCTTTGCACCATGATGTCCTTTCTCATTCTTAAAATAAGATGGGAGCAGCTCACATTTTTCAGAGCTCCAGATCCTCTTTGATGAGCATCCTCCATGATGCAGCAAGTGCAGGTGTAATTTAAAATCAAGAGACTCAGCTTTCAATAATTCTCTGCTAAATTACTGGTGGTGGAAAAGTATATAACACAACTGCTACAAATGCTGGGAGCAAAATCTCCAATAACAACTTAGTGCTTATGATAACTTTCCCAATTTCCTGCTATCTCTGCTGCCTCTCTCTTTACTCTAGTCTATAGCTGCTTTTTTCTTTATTGAACATCTGCCTTGGGAGCTTCTGTCACAAAAAGTAATAAACACATCAATCCAAAAGAAAAGGAGAAGGTTGTGCAGCCCCAAACTACTTAGCCAATCAAATTGGCAACTGATAGAATGAAATTGAGGGGAGAGCGCTGAGAGACCCCCTTCCTAGAGAACACTTCTAATGATGGTGTACACACCTGCTGCGATCCACACACCTCAACTGCACAAGGGCTTCTAATAAGTTAATTACAGTTTCTAGCACTAATTATAGATTTCAACCTTTGTGGAGATTCCAAGCACTGGGATTAATTTGTAAGTCTTCTATCCAGGCAAAACTTGACAGTTATTGCTTGTTTTTTGCCTCCTCCAAATTACAAGAGAAAGAGAGGGATCTGTCTTGGGATAAAGTACTCCTTTTACTTTAAAGAAAATTCTGATAATAAAAATGCCTTTTCTGCTTATTACCCATGGACCCTACAAACATAGAACAGTGACAGCAATTAGAGTAAGGCTCATTTTCCCTGAAGGTTCCCCCCTGCCCCCCAATATAACAACAACCAAAAATTATGACTGAAAGGAAAACAAAAGCAATTTGTGTTTTCTTGTTATTGCCTCTATCCGAACCCCTGAAATAGTCACAGATTCCTTGCATACAGAGGAGATGAAATCAAATCTTCCATTGCTACTTAAAAAAAAACATGCAAACATATTACAAATTACATTTAACTCAGGTGTGTATAGTTTGCCAGTTTTTATCCAATTGTAAATTAGAGCAGGGTTGCCTGTTGGGAGGAAAAAAAGCAGCTTTTGAAACATGTCTTATTGACTGTGTATAAATTACCACCAGCAGATTTGTGAAGCAAATTTGAAGTTGGAGTTGCCTATGGGCTACATTTTATTGATTGTACATTGATATTCAGCTGATTTGAAAGCAAAAAAATAAATATTACTTTAGCAGCAATTTAATTACAAAATCATTGCACAAATATTAAGAATATTACCTTGTTTTATCCTGGGATTTAGCTAGTGTTTTATATTTGATAAATGCTTAGCACATCATTTGAACTAACTTTTTTTTCTTGTCACAGTGTCTGTAAATTCTTATTAAAAATAACAGTGGTCCTGAACCCTCCAATCTTTTTTCTTTGCAAATAGGGATCTTCCCTGCTTTGCTATAGAGGTAACATGCTGTTTTCCAGAAGGAAAGAGAAATGGTGTGTAATGTTTGGACATAAGCAATATAAGATTGTCCAGGAAAGGACTCCAAGGTGAGGTCAGAGCTAAGTTTTGAAGGAAGCCAAAGAAATGAAGGCACAGAGTTGAGGAAGATACAAAAGATGGCAAATGAAAATCTCTGGAGATAGAAGGTGGAATGTCATGTTTGAGGAACAGCAAGTAGGATAGTGTAACTGCGTCACAGAATATGTGGAGGGGAGGAAGGTAGCAGAAGACTAGAAAGGGAGAAAGAGGACCTTCTGTTCTGGACCTTTTTCTTTTCTTCCTCTTTATTACTTCACTTGGTGATTTCATCAGCTCCTCTAGATTTAATTACCATCTCTATGCTAATGATTCTCATATCTTCTTTTTCTGACCCATTCTCTTTGATGACCTCTAATTTCAGACATCTTGAACTGGATATCCAATAGACATCTTAACTCAATATGTTCAAACACCACACTCATGAGAGGCCTATGGGAATTGAATGTGGATCACAACATAGCATTTTCACTTCTTTTGTTATTGTTTGCTTGAATTTAATTTTCTTTCTCATTCTTTTCCTTTTGATTCTTCTTATGCAGCAAGATAATTGTATAAATATGTATACCTATATTGGATTTACACATATTTTACCATGTTTAACATATATTGGATTATTTGCTATTTAGGAAAGGGGGTAGGGAGAAGGGGGGGAAATTGGAATAAAAAGTTTTGCAAAGGTCGTGAAAAATTATCCTTGCATATGTTTTTAAAATAAAACGCTTCAATAAAAAACACTCATTTTCTTTTCCTCTAAACCCTCTCTACTTTTTATCTTCTCTATTATTATAGAGGGCAGCACCATCTTCCCAGTCTCTCAGGCTCACAATCTGGGAGTTATGCTGGATTCCTCACTATCTCTTCCTCACTTCCCCTCATAGCCAAGTTGTCACCAAGGCCTGTCAATTTTATTTTTACAACATCTCTTGAAAATGCTTCCTTCTCTTCTTAGACACTGTCATCACTCTGGCACAGATTCTCAGCAATAAACCTACTTGTAGGGTGCAGGGGGGAATCTGTCTGCCTCAAGTCTCTCCCCACTCCGATCCATTCTTCCTTTAGCTATTAAAGTGATTTTCCTAAAGTTTAGGTCTGATAGTGTCACTACCCCACTTAACAAATTCTAGTGGCTTCCTATTACCTTCAGAAGTAAATACAAAATGGTATTCAAAGCTCTTTATAACATGGCACCTTCCTACCCTTCCAGTCTTCTCACATCTCATTCTCCAACATGTACTTTTCCATCCAGTGACCTTGGCCTCCTGGCTATTATTTATTTAACTGGAAAGAAGGCAAAACCTGTGTAGGTCACTTTTGCCTCATATAAAATTGAACAGCAAATATTCACTTAATTGTGCTCATAAGTTTGTTTCAGGGATGAAGTGAAGTCTCAAAAAGAACAAGGAAATTCTCTATGAAGACTTTTTGGGAATCAAGTTCTGCTCTCTTCCCATTCCCCTGTTCCTTTATAAGAAAAGTACTTGAAATATGGGCTACTTCTAAATCTCCTAGGTACCTGACCAGCTGTCCTCTGCTGAATGCATCACCATAACATCAAAATTTCATTCATTGCATAAGATAATTCAGAGTGCTCAAGACTGGAGAAAATCCTAAAAGGTAGAATCATCTAAGTGGATTCACTTTTTTCTTTCATAGAAATGAATTTGTTGCGGTCGCTATGTAGATTTCATGATATACCTTTGGTTTCCAAAGTGTCAAGTTAGGAATAACCAAGGGAAAAGGAAGCATCATGTGGCTCTTGGCAGTTAATGCCAACAGTGAGTTGGTAATCAGTGCCAACATTCTCATTGTGCTTAATGGAGTATTAAACTTTTAATTTTTCTGGGAACAACTATTATATTTTTTGATTTGCCAATTTTCTAAACCTAATTAAAGGTACTGCTATATGTCTCTTTTCTACTTAATAGTTTATAAAATACTCTTTGCCATGCGACTCTGAAGCAGTCAAGACAAACATTATTTATTATCCTTATTTATAAATAAGGAAATGGAGGCTATGAAAAATCAAATCATTTTTCCAATATCACCTAGCAATTTTAGAGCTGGACTAGACATTTAGCCTTAGGGGCTTTCTAGTTCAGTCTTCTTAGGTCAAGGATGTGGAATTTGTTCTCCTATCTCTCTTCCCCTAATTTCTCTTCTTTCCAATGTATCTTCCACAATCCATCCTTCAAATGATATTCTTAAAACACAGATCTGACTTTGTCACTCTCCTATTTAAAATGCCTTCAATGCTTACTAATGGATAAAATACAAATTGGTTAAAATACAGACTTTTCAGTCTGGTATTTAAAACCACTCACAATCTGCTCCCACTTAGCATTTCAATCATTTCTTATTATTCCCTCTTACGAATTCTCTGTTTTAGTCCAATGGGCCTTCTAACTGTCCCTCTGTACACAATATTCCAGTCCCCATCAGGTCATGGCCAACTTTTCTTTTCAATCAAACTCAGATTGTGACACTTCCTCTAAAGTAGAACTCTGATGCCACCTCTATCATAAGGCCTTTCCCACTTCCCTAGTTATCAACCTCTTGAAACTGCTTTATAGAACTTTGTATATGTTTTGCATTTATTTATGTAAATATTAGACTTACATAATAGTATGTATATTATATATAAGTTCCTTGGGGCCAGGGATTGTTTTAGATGATCTTTGTAACCCCAGTACCTGGTATGTCATCTAGCACACAGTAGATCCTTAATAAATGATTGTTT
>JAJPUD010020843.1:6902-22639 GCA_023553655.1 Myrmecobius fasciatus | reverse complement strand
ATATGACAATTAATTCTGATGGACATGGCTCTCTTCAACAATGATATTTTTCAAACCACCTCCAATTGTTCACTGAAGAAAGCCATATACACCCAGAGAGAGGGATGCAAAATGTGGACCACAACATAACATTCTCATACTCCTTGATTGATGTTTGCTTACATTGTGTTTCCTTTATCTGATATATCGTTTGTGTAGATAAGATTTTTCTTGCACAACAATGATAAGTTTGGAAATATGTATACATATATTCGATTTGCCAATATTTTAACATAATTAACATGTAGTGGATATCCTGCCATCTAGCGAAGGGGTGGGAAAGTTGGGGGGACAAAATTTGTAACGGAAAGCTATGTAAGGGTTATTGTTGAAGAATTACCCACACATATGTTATGCAAATAAAATAAAATTAAAAAGTAAAATAAAATAAAATAAAATCCTTATGAATTTTTGATCTAGGAAGAAGACAGTTTTTTTAATCATCAGTGAACAGATATTTATTAAATGTCTTATATGTTCTAATCACTAAATGAAAAATAAAAATAGTCCTTGATGTCAAGAACTTAACATTCTTGGAGGGGATGTGGGAGGGCTGGGACACTGATGATTGTTGGTGGAGCTGTGAACGGATACAGCCATTCTAGAGAACAATTTGGAGCTACGCTCAAAAAGTTATCAAACTGTGCATACCCTTTGACCCAGCAGCATTTCTATTGGGCTTATATCCCAAAGAAATCATAAAGGAAGGAAAGGGCCCCACATGTGCAAGAATGTTTGTGGCATCCCTTTTTGTAGTGGCTAGAAACTGGAAACTGAATGGATGCCCTTCAATTGGAGAATGGCTTAATAAATTATGGTATAAGAATATTATGGAATATTATTGTTCTGTAAGAAATGACCAGCAAGATGATTTCAGAGTGGCTTGGAGAGACTTACATGAACTGATGCTGAGTGAAATGAGCAGAAACAGGAGATCATTGTACATGGCAACAACAGTACTATATGACGATCAATTCTGATGGACATGGCTCTCTTCAACAATGAAATGCTTCAAACCACCTCCAATTGTTCACTGAAGAAAACCATATACACCCAGAGAGAGGGATGTGAAATGTGGACCACAACACAACATTCTCATCCTCCTTGATTGATGTTTGCTTACATTGTGCTTCCTTTATCTGATATATCTTTTGTGTAGACAATATTTTTCTTGCACAACAATAAGTTTGGAAATATGTATACATATATTCGATTTGCCAATATTTTAACATAATTAACATGTAGTGGATATCCTGCCATCTAGGGGAGGGGTGGGGAGCTGGGGGAAAAATTTGTAACAGAAAGCTATGTAAGGGTTATTGTTGAAGAATTACCCACACATATGTTATGCAAAAAAAATTTTTAAAAATTAAAAAAAATAAAAAATGGCAAGGGCCAAAATTAAAAAAAAAAGATAAAATATTACTTGAAAAAAAAGAAATTAACATTCTAATGAGAGACAACATACAAATAAGTATGTATAAACAAACTATATATGTGTGATAAGTGGAAATAATCAAGACAGGCACTATGATTAAATGAAGAAAAAAAATAGAGAAAAAACTATAGCCCAATAGATAAAGGCTGCTTAAACTTTTACCCCTTTTCATGTGGGAAATTTTTATGTGACCCCAGGTATATAGGTATAAAAATAAAAAAAAAAATTACTGATAATAAAGTATAAAGAAATGTATTTTAAAACAATTCTTTGGTAAACATATAATTTTATCATTTATTAAAGATGAAAAAATTGTGTAATAATATGATATACTTCTTTGTTTTTATTTAAGGAATTAAATCTTGTAGAATGTTACATATTTTACTATTGCCAAATTTTCTGCAAACCTCATTTTCAGTTATGTAACCCCCTATGGAAGTCATGACCCACAGCTTAAGAAGTTTTACTACAGAAAATGCAAATTTAGATGGTACATTAAAGAAATCAGGAGAGCCAGGGGGCAGAAATGAAGAATGCAATGAAAATTAGGGATATTCTTTCTCTCTCCCCAGATGCCTTATTTTATTTTTGTTTCCTTTTGAGTCTCTGCTAAAGGCACTTCAAACCTACCAATCTAGGCATCGATGCCAATATTTAAGAATGAAGTGTTCTTTTCATTTTAATTGTGGAAAAAATGATAGTAAAGTCTGATACAATAATTATATATACCTAAATGGACTTTGATTTTCCCTTTCCTCTTCTTGCATGTGGAGGTGTATATTATCAATTCTACAAATATAAGATTCTTTCATTAAAAATATTGGTATTAGGAGAAGATTTACTGAGTTACAATTTAATTTTTACTTTAAGTAAAATTAAGTAGATTAAGGGTTTTTTCAGGGGTGGAACCAAGATGACTGAGTAAAGACAGGAAAATGCTTGAGCTATCCCACTTTCAAAACCACATATAATGAAATCCCTGAACAGTCTAATGGAATGAAAACACTCTTCAGTTTAAGATAGACTGAAAAAAAAACTTCAAAAAGGTAATTATCATTAGGATGAAAAGGGTATTCAGCACAGATCAAATAGACTCTGGGAAAACCTGTGAGAAGGTCTTAATCATAGCAAATCAACAATAAAGACTCTCAGTCCTGGCTCAGTAGAGGAGCCAATCAGTGGGGCAGCTTCCATTCCCAGCTCAGAAGGTAAACTCTGGGAAAAAAAAGGACAGAAACAAAGGACACAAAACTACCTTCTGCATACACAAGGGACCTGTGCTCAAAGCCAAGACTCAGAGCTCCACAGAAAGTTTAGGTCATTGTCCCTTTTACTCCAAGTGAAAATATCAAAAGAAAAGAAAACGAGCAAGAAACAGAAAACAAAACAAAACAAAACAAAAAACCTCAACCATAGAAAACTTCTATGGTGACAGGGCAGATCAAAAAACAAATATGAAGGATAGAATGTCCACAGAAGAAATCTCAAAAAGTGACATAAATTGATCTCAAGCCTAAAGAGACATTTTGAAAACACTTCAAAAGGCAAATAAGAGATAGAAGAAAAAATGAGAAAATAAATGAGGCATGCATGAGAGAATCAATAGTTTGGTAAAGCAAAAAAAAAATTGAAGAAAACAACTCCTTAAACAATAGAATAAATCAAATGGAAAAAGAGATGCAAAAGATAACTGAGAAAATCACACATTAAGAACGAGAATAGGGCAAATGGAACTTAATGACTTTGTGAGGCAACAAGAAGCAATCAAACAAACAAAAAGAATGAAAAATGGAAGAAAATGTGAAATACCTCATTGGCAAAACAACTAATCTGGAAAATAGATCCAGAAGAGACAATTATGGATCTAACAGAAGGCTATGACAAAGAAGAAGAAGAAGAAGAAGAAGAAGAAGAAGAAGAAGAAGAAGAAAGAAGAAGAAGAAAAAGAAGAAGAAGAACCTGGATAGCATTTTACAAGAGATCATTAAGAAAACCTGCCCCAATATGCGAGAAAAAGAGTTGGAAATGCTCATTGGAAAAATCCATAGATAACCTCTGGAAAAAGATCCCACAAGGAAAGCTCCAAGGAATGTTGTTGCAAAACTCCAAAAAATATAATCTCAAGGGGAAAAATAAGCAAGCTGACAGAAAAACAAACAAACAATTCAAATATCAAGGATATACCCAGATTCTGAAAGCTTCTAAAATAAAGTATCCGAGGGCTGAAATACCATATTCCTGAAAACAAAGGACCTGGGTTTACAACCAAGAATTATCTATCCAGGGAGACTCAGCAATATCTTTCCAGAGAGGAAAATGGAGCTTCAATGCAGTGAAAGACTTTCAATCATATCTATTGAAAAAAAAAAAAAAACCCAGAACTAAACAGAAAATTTAATCTGCATAGGACTCTCTCTCTCTCTCTCTCTCTCTCTCTCTGTCTCTATATATAATCATATATATATATAGTTATAGTTATAAATATATATATATATTTAAATGATAAACTGTTTACATCCCTAAATGGGAAAACAGTATGTGTAACTTTTGAGAAATGTAACTGTTTGGGGGACAGACAAAGGAGAGCAAAACATGGATAGAGGGTATGATTTTGAATGACATTGATCTGATGTCATCAAAGAAAAAGCCATTAAGAGATAGAAAAATTTCTGTCTTGGAAAAAGAGGAAAGGGGAGTTGTAATCGGACAGTTAATTCAAATGAAGAGGTGCAAAAAACCTATTACAATCCAGGGGGGAAAGGAAGTGGGGTAAGCATTGTCTGAAGTTTATATTGTCTTTAAGAGGGTATAATCATCAGTTTTGTCTTTAAGAGGAAATAATTTAATATCTCAATTGGTTATAGAAATTTATCTAACCCTATATAAAAGTAGGAGGAGAAAGAGGAAAAGAAAAGGAAGGGACAGGAGAGAAGGGAGGGCAGAAACACTAGGGAAAAAGTAAAAGAGAAGGAAGGATTGATAGAATATAAGGTAGTGGGTTCAGTGGGGAAAAAAAAAAAAACATTACTAAGAGAAGGAAGGAGGAGTGATGGCAGATAAGGTAGTGAGTGGGGTGGTTAAAAAAAAGCACACCACAGTAAGATAACTGTATAGATATGTATACATGTATTGTACTTGTCATATAATTTATCCTATCTAGCATGTATTAGATTACCTGTCATCTAAGGGTGGGGGGAGGGGGGAGGGAAAGGAAAAGCTGGGAAAAAAAAGTTTTTTTGCAAAGGTCAATGTTGAAAAGTCACTCATATGTTTTGCAAATAAAAAGCTTTATTAAAAAAAAAAAAAAAAGCACACCACTGAGGACAGGGTGGAAAGAGAGAACAAAAGTATATGCAGGGAAGAAAATAAGATAGAGGGAAATACAGATTTTGGTAATCATAACTGTAAATATGAATGGATCCCATAAAAGGGAAACAAATTGCAGAGAATGGATTAAAAAACAGAATCCTATAATATGTTGTTTATAGGAAACATATCTGACACAGAGAGACATACAGAATAAAAGTAAAAGGCTGGTACAGAATTTATTATGCTTCAGCTGAACTAAAAAAAGCAAGGGTAGTAATTCTGATCTCAAATAAAGCAAAAGTAAAAATAGATCTTATTAAAAGAAATAAGGAGGTAAAGTGCATCTTGATAAAGGGTACCATAAATAAAGAAGTGTAATGATACTAAAATTGTATGCACCAAGTAGTAGAGCAGCCAAAATCCTAGAGAAGATGTAAATAGACAGGAAAACTCTTCTAGTGGGGGAACTTCAACCTTCCCCTCTCAGAATCAGACAAATCTAACCACAAATTAAACAAGGAAGAAACTAAGGAAGTTAGTAGGATCCTAGAAAACCTATATATGATAGACCTCTGGAGAAAATTGAATAGAGACAGAAAGGAATAAATCTTTTTCTCTGCAGTGCATGGCACCTACAACAAATCATCCATATATCAAGGCATAAAACCTCACAATCAAATGCAGAAGAGGAGATAAATGAATTAGGCATGCAACTAAAAAAGATAGAAAAAGAATCAATTAAAAACCAGAAATTTTGAAACTCAAAGGAGAGATTAATAAAATAGAACACCAGAAAATTATTTAATAATAATTAAATCAAAGAGTTGGCATTATTAAAAAAAACTAAAAAAAGATATGTCTGTGTTTAATTTGATCAGAAAAAGGAAAAAAAATGAAACTAAATCATCAGCAACAAAAATGAGAGGTAAACTTATCACCAATGAAAAAGAAATTAAAGCAATAATTAGGACCTATTTTGCCCAACTCTATGATAGCAAGTCTGACGATCCATCTCACATGAATGGATATTTACAAAAATATAAATTGCCCAGGTTAACAGAAGATGAAATAAAAGATTGAAATAGTCCCATTTTAGAAAATTAAATTGAATAAGTTATTAATAAACTCTCTGAGAAAAAATCTCCAGGACAGATGGATTCACAAGTGAATTCTACCAAACTATGTATGTAATTCTTCCAATACTATGTATATTATTTGGAAAAATAGGAATACCACCAAATTTCTTCTATGACACAAATAAAGCAGAAAGAGCCAAAATAGAGAAAGAAAATTACAGACCAATCTCCCTTATGAATATTGATGCAAAAATTTAAACAAAATATTATCAAAGGGATTATAGCAATTTATTAGCAGGATAATCTATGACCAAGTGGAAGTTTTACCAGAAATACAGGACTGATTCAAAATCAGGAAAACTATTACCATCATCAACCATATCAATAAGAAAACCAACAAAAATCATATGATAATCTCAATAGATGCAGAAAAAAAGCTTTTCACAAAATACTCATTATTAAAAAAAAAAAAAACTATAGAGTAGAGAGATAAAGAGAGCATTCCTTAAAAAAATAAGCACTATTTCTCTAAAACCTACAGCAAGCATTATTTGTAATGGAGAGAAGCTGAATGCATTCCCAATAAGATCAGGGTGATGCCCATTATCATCACTATTATTCAACATTGAACTAGAAATATTAGCTTTATCAATAAAAAAATAAAGGAATTATAATAGTCAATGAGGAAACAAAACTATGACTCAGCAGATGATATGATGATACACTTTGAGAATTCTAGAAAATCATCCAAAAACCTACTGGGAAAAATTCAAAGCTTTAGCAATATTGCAGGATATAAAATATATCTACACAAATCATTAACATTTCTATACATTACTGACAAAGCCCTTCAGCAAAAGATAGAAAGAGAAAATCCATTGACAATTAATGTGGACACAATAAAATACTTGGGAGTCTACTTTCCAAGACAAACCCAAGAACTATATAAACACAATTACAAAATTCTTCTCACACAAATAAAATCAAATGTAAACATTTGGGAAAATATTAATTGTTCATGGCCAGGCCAAGGTAATATAATAAAAAGGTCACTTTTATCTAAATTATGGCACTTTTCCAGTACCATACCAATCAAACTGCCAAAAGATCATTTTATAAAACTAGAAAAAAATAACAAAATTCATCTTAAAGAATAAAAGATCAAGAATATCAAGGGAATCAATGAAAAAAAAAAGGATGGTAACTTAGCATTACCGAACCTTAAGCCATATTATAAAGCAGTGGTCATCAAAACTATTTGCTACTGGCTAAAAAAGAGAGTGGTGGATCAGTGGGACAGATTAGATAAATATGACACAATAATTAAGGCCTATAGTATCAATCTAGTATTTGATAAACCACCAAACTCCAGCTTTTAAAATAAGAATTCACTATTTGACAAAAATTGCTGGGAAAACTGTAAAATAATGTCAGAAACCTGGCTTAGATCTAAATCTCACACCCCATACCAAAATAAAGTCAAAATGGATACATGATTTGGACATAAAGGATGACACCATAAACAAATTAGGAGAAAAAGGGATAATTTATCTATCAGATCTTTAGAGAAATGAGAAATTTATGACAAAATAAGAACTAGAGAACATTATGAAAGCCAAAATGGACAACTTGGATTGCATTAAATTAAAAAGGTTTTGCACAAACAAAAACAAGATTCAAAGAGAAGTACAAAGCTGGGAAAAAATCTTTACAGCCAGTGTTTCATATAAAGGTCTTATTTCTAAAATATATAAAGAACTGCTTCAAATTTGTAAGAATACAAATCATTTCCCAATTGATAAATGGTCAAAGGCTATAACAGACAATTTTCAGATGATGAAATTAAAGCCATTTATAGTTATATGAAAAATGCTCTAAATTACTATTGACTAGACAAATGTAAATTAAAACAACTCTGAGTTACCACCTCATACCTCTCAGATTGACTAAGATGATAGGAAAAGATAATGACAAATGTTGGAGGGGACTTGGGAAAACTGGGACACTAATGCATTGTTGGTGGAGTTGTGAAATGATTTAGCCATTCTGAAGAGCAATCTAGAATTATGCTCAAAGGACTATAAAATTGTGCCTATCCTTTGACCCAGCAATGCCATTACTGGGTTTGTATCCTGTGGAAATCAAAAAAAGAGTTAAAAGGACCCATATGTAGTTGTAGCAGCTCTTTTTGTGGTAGTGAATGTCCATCAATTGAGGAATGGCTGAACAAGTTGTGGTACATGAAGGTAATGGATATTATTTTTCTATAAAAATGATGAGCAAGCTGACTATAGAAAGGCCTGGAAAGATTTGCATGAACTGATGCTAAGTGAATCAAGCAGAGCCAGGAATACATTGTACAGAATAACAGCAAGAATATGTGATGATTAACTACAAAAGACTTGATTATTCTCAGTGGTTCAGTGAACCAAAACAGTATCAATAGAATTTGGACAGAAAATGCCATCTGCATCCAGAAAAAAAAAAAAGATCTACAGAGATTAAATGTAAATCAACACATGTTATGTTCACCTCTGGGGGATTTTTCTCTCCCCCATTTTTTTTTCCTTTTGCTCTGATTTTTCTCTCTTAAAAATGTTTCATAAATCAATGTGTATTAAAATAAATAAACCTATAAAAAGAAAAAAATCAATTATTTTTCTTAATTGCCTTTATTTTTTTATTTCTGCCTAAGAATGAAAACAAGGACCTAGAAAAGTGAAACCTGAGAAGCAAGGAGGGATTCAAATTTAATATTGGTTCAAGTAGGATGTGTTCAAATATAATTACTTATCAATAAGAAGTTACATAATTACATTAAACTGTTTACTTTGTAAGAATTGCTTCCAAATTTCTATATGTCAAATTGAAAGAGCTCATTACTAGGAGCTACTTTTAAAATATTTTTTCCATGAACAAAATACAAAATGTTTTTCATTCCTGAATGGTCTCCTTTTCCTTTATTAGCAAAGGCAGCAAAGGGGTGGAAAAGAGCAAAAAACATTGAAGACAATGTTTTTAGATGATCAATTAAAATTTTTTAATGTTATTCTAAATTTGAGATCCATGTGTAATGAAAAATAAATTGATATTCAAAAAAAGAGAAAGGAGTCTATCCAATATTGGTAATTTCTTGATGTAAATGAAATCAGAAGACAAAAAGGCATATTCAACAAAATGAATTTCTCCTTGCAGATACAAGTGAAAGACTTGGTAGAATTTATTTGATTCTGTCATGAGAGAAGAAATAACATTTTATGGGATGCATGCCCTTTGCTCCTTGAAACTCTCATAGTGAACCAAAGAAAAAAAGATCATCATGAAGTTAATCACAACTTATTCACCAATTTTTGTTATAGAAGATAAAATAAGCTATTTCTATGAATTAGGACATCAATATGTTATTCATCTGTTGCTATAATTATCTGTTATTAATACAAATAATTCAATAAGTAGTTGGGCAAAAGAAAGGAAAAAAATATATAATTCAGAATTAAGAAATAAAAGTGGTGAAGGTCATATAGATTATAAAGAAACCTCATATCTACCCTGTGTGAATACTTTATTCAAGAAAACAACCAGGAAACAAGTGCAACTTTGCTTTATCCACTTCTGTTATCAATAAGTTAAAAATAAAAAAAAAAGGAAACTTAAGATCACCAAAAAACAAAAAACAATGTTTGCCACTTCTTATGAAGATGCCTTTTGTACAGCCAAATAGAAGAGAGCTTTCAAATTGGTGAGACTCTTCAGAGTATCTTAAGATACTTCTATTTGCAAATGTCACTGAGCATACTCTATGCAGTGCACTATGCTGCATGGATTCATCCATGAGATTAAAAGTAATGCCAATGAAAGAAACCTAACCATCCATCCATACAGTAAATAAATACAAATACATAAAGCAAAATAAGCAAACACAAAACCCCAAAATAAATGGAAGAATAATGCTTTTTGATAGACCATGACAGGAAAGAGACAATACAGATAATGAATTGAGTCTATAATTGAATAGGAAAAAAAAATTAGCTCTGTTGCTTTTGGTAAACTGCATAATGTTTCAATAATACCAACATATACTTTCTATCCCCTCTTTATTTCTGTAATTCTCCATCACTTTCAGTGTCTCTATCTCTTTCTCTGTCTCTGATTCTTTCTTTCTTTCTGTCTCACTCTCTCATCTCTGTGTCTCTCTGTCTCCATATCCCTACATAGAAGCATAGTTTTTAAATATTAACTATATGGCTGTGAACTGTGGAACACTGCAATCAAAATTGCAAGTGGTCTAAATAGCAATTATAGATCCACTGCAAATATAAATAATGTGAGGCATATTATTAGTGATGATATACTTAAGATATATTTTAAAATATGTCACTTAAGAAAAGAATGATAAAAATTGGAGTTAGTTTTGCAATGTAAAGATTAATCAATGGACATACAAGTTGCTATACTTCTGCAAAATAAACATTAACATATCTAGAGGAAGGTCTCAAGTTTATTATCTAGATCATGTAAGGAAGATTAATGGGAGTTCAGGAACAAGAATCACAGACAATGAAAAAGGGTAGAATGTAATCACCATTAGAGAGAATAATAATACCTGAAATTGACATAGCAATTTATGGTTTATAAAATATTTTATAACTCTCATCTCATTTTATTCTCATAATAAAACCCTTGAGATAAGATTAAAGATGTTATTTTGTAGATAAGAAAACAAATTCATAGAGTTTAATTATCTTGCCTATAGACACAGAGTTAATAAGCATGAGAAGTGGAGTTTGAACATAGAATTTTTTTTAGTTCTCCTGGACTCCTTTCCCAAGTTCTTTTCTCTGTATCTTCCTGAAATCAGAGAAGCAATGATGAATAATAGTTTTTTTTAGGAATTTCCCTCCACCATGGATATTTGTACCTTCTCTCTGGAATTTAAAAATGGAGAGTTGCCTTGGGCACTGAAAAACTAAGTCAATTTTTTCAAAGTCACAAAATCATAATGGATCAAAAGTAGGTTTTGAGGTTGACTTTCAATTTGTTTTTCTCTTTTGTCTTTATATATACAAAGTAAATAAAATGTGATTTGGGTTTTGGAAGATATTATGAACCTGAAGGAATCACCAACACTCTCATGAAAGGACATTTATAACTAGTTTTGAAAAAAGAAAAAAAAAAACAACAATGAAAAAAGAACCCTAGGTATACTAAGGGACAAAGATAAGAAAGAGGTGAATTATAGAAATGGGGAACAATATATGAAAATCACTATGATTAGAGATAGATGGAATGTTGTTTGTGAGGAATAACAAAAATTTGTTAAGGGAATGATATTTAAAAAGCATAGAAAGATGATGCAGGTCATGTGTGATGGTCTTTAAAGGCTGAATTGGAATGAAGGAAAAATCTGAATTTGTTCTGAGGGCTAATAGAATGCCACCGGAATTTATTACCCAGATGAAAGCTATACTCAGAATTATTTTTTGGGAATAGTATTTTCACAAGTTTGAGAAGCATGGATTGGAAAGATGAGTGACCAAGCAATGAAATCTATTAGGAGTCAGCATTATTTTTAAAATTAAAGTGAATTGCATACGTTACTGAAAATCAACTTTTGTATTAATTTGAACAAATATCCTTGAAAATATTTTTTTTTTACTATTTTACTAGTACTACTACTTACTTTATTGTAATAGATGGTGAATAATCAAAATAGGGACTTAATAATAATAATGTCATCAGCTAATATATAATACTTGTTATGTAACAATAAGTTATTATTTTCCTCATTTTTGAAATGAGAAAACTGAGGCAAAAGGTGGGAAGGTGGCTTGCCTATGATCACATAGCTACTTAGTGTATGTCTGGTATTCCTAACTCCATGCCCACTTCCCCACCTAATTATTCCCATTATAATTTACCATATTATTCAAAAGATTTTAATAATTACTCCTACTATTCCAACATTTCTTTTCCCATTTAAAATGCAAATAAATGCAATAAATAATAATTCAATATTATAATTTCTAAAAGAAATAAAGTATATCTATTTATCTATCATCAATCTAACTATCCATCCACAAAGATCTATGGACAGTTAAAAAGAAACTGATGTAAATTTTAAAAGGTGTGCTGTTGTGCCACAGTTCTCATATCTCAGTTTCCCTCAATTGTTTTGTTTCAGTTTCCCTTAATTGTTCTGCCTTGATAGCAACCCCCCCCCCTTTCTGAACATTAGGACTGAGATAACTGGGGCTGCAGAGTTATGGTTACTGGCATTCCAAAGAGTCAAAGAACCTTCAGATGGCCTATCTCAAATACATAGACATACCCCTTATCTTTTGGCTTCAGATTCAGTGTCTCCTAGCTTCTTCCAAAACTTATCAGAATTTATGATGCTTTCTCCATACCCCAACCTGTCAAAACTGAATTTATAGTCCTTTTCTGGAACTCCAACCCCCCCATCCTTCTGCTTTGTTTCCCTGAGCACCAGAGCCCTATAAGAATCCTTGGAGCCCTTAACTAGGCTGCTAGATACTTTGAGATCCAGACGGCTGGCTAACATGGCTGCCAGTCTAAACTCTCCGTGGACTGGATGCTTTGAGATAAGAGTCCCATTAAGTCCCATCCATAGCTATGGATTCCAAAATCTCCATTATTATCAATAAAATATTAATAATCTGTAATCTGTAGTACTGCCTCAGTTTCTCTGGAGCATTGCAGTGCATGTATGCATGTGGGTGTGTGAATGCACATGCACATGTACACACATGGACTATGGGCATAAAATAAGCATGTAAGTACTTTCTCTTAAGGCCCATTAATTACAAAACCCATTTCAGACTGTATTTTTTAATCTCTTATCAGAAGTCACAAGTTGATTGGCCAGAATAACAACAACAGAATATTATAAACTCCTAATGAAACACATTTTGAATGTTATTATTTTGAACCTCTTCTCTCATATTCATGGTCAATATCCCAAAGAGATCTTAAAGGAGAGAAAGGGATCCACATGTGCAAAAATGCTTGTGGCAGCCCTTTTTGTAGTGGCAAGAAACTGGAAATTGAATGGATACTTACCAGTTGGAGTATGGCTGAATAAGTTATGTATATGAATGCTATGGAATATTGTTGTTCTACAAGAAAAGATCAGTGGGATAATTTCGGAAAGGCCTGGACAGATTTACATGAATTAATGCTAAGTTAAATGAACAGAACCAGGAGATCATTATACACGGTAACAACAAGATTATATGATGATCAATTCTGATTGACATAGCTCTTCTCAATGATGAGATGAATCAGGCCAGTTTCAATGATCTTATGATAAAAAGAGCCATCTGAACCCAGAAAGAAGACTGTGGGAATTGAGTGTGAACCACAACATGGTGTTTTCACTTTTTTGTTATTTGCTTGCATTTTCTTTTCTTTCTCATTTTCCTGTTTTGATCTAATATTTCTTGTGCAGCATGATATTTGCATATATTTAACATATATTGACTTGCTTGCCATCTAGGGGAGGTGGCAAGGAGAAAGAAAGGAAAAATTGGAAATACAAGGTTATGCAGGGTAAAGGTGGAAAATTATCCATGCATATGTTTTGAAAAATAAAGAGTCTTAATAAAAAAGAAGTCAGATCTACAATCAGGAAAATTATTCTCTGAATGCAAAACTGTTCTTAGACATTGTATATCCTGTTTGCCTCATTTTCTGCTTTGAAAAATAAGCTAGAGAAGGAAATGGTCAGCCATTCCAATATCCTTTCTAACTAAGTCTCAAATGTTGCCTAGAGTCAGACAAAACTGTAAGTACAAAATAACCACTAGCAATAGGTCAGGGGACTTACATAGTTTTCATTTATTTTATTTTATGTAGTCAAATTTAAAGATGCACAACTCTGAGTTATTGGGGCATGGGAATGGTGATCTTTTTCTTGTTTGTTTTTGTTCTCTTTTTTAGGTTTGCTTGTTTTTTTCAGTAGTAAATCTTGAAAATCACCTATTACATTTTTCAAAAGAGTAGATAAAATTTCTGCGATGATAAACATTTAAAGTGATAAAATCATGGATCTTTGATATAATGTGTCCAATGTGGGGAGGCTGGGATGTGTCTGCTTTCAAGAGTATCTTAGTTAGATGTAATCGAATTGTTTTTTATAAACTGAAAAATTTCAGTGCATTTTGTAGTTGACTCTGGTCAAATCACTGCATGGCAAACAAAAGCTTCTTTAACTGGCAAGGCCTTCAGAAGGACCTGGTAGCCTCAGTCAAGATAGTTTAGGTCATTTTCCCCCCTTACTCAGTACTCTTGAAGGAACTCTGTGATTTCTTTTCTCACAGTATTTACTGAAAAATGAAGCAGTGGGACCTTCTTTGCCACAGAGGTCACATGACCCTATAAAAGGGCCTTATTATTTGTACTCTGGTTGTTCTCTTCAGGGAAGTGCAACAGATAGAGCATTGGACATGGAATCAGGAAGATGTGATTTCAAGTCCTAGCTAAGATGTTTCCCAACTGTGTGTCTCAAGAAAAGTCACTTAATCTCTTTCAGCCTGTTTCCTCATCTATAAATTGCAATTGATAATAATGAAATACTTCATTACTGAAGTTGTTCAGAAGATCAAATAAGAAAATTTGTAAAGAGCTTTGCAAACCTTAAAAGGGTTATATAAATATTACTTATTATTCGAAGTGAAGAGCTTGACCTCTGACCTTAAGAATTCCAAAGATTATGAGTGATATCCCAATATTCTGGTACTCCAGAGTCTCAGTTTTATAGCTTTGAGGAGCCCTGAGACTCAATGCTCTAAAAGGTCAGAAATGAAATTCAGAAGATACCTCTGGTGGCCAGACCAGAAGAAGCTAAGAGGAAGGCCCATCCATCAGGGAAGCTGCATATAAATTTCATAGAATCAATGTTAGAGAATAAATGATCTAAGAGTAGAGTATATCTCTGAGGTACTGGGGAAAATGTTTATATCTTCTCTTTGTAAATTCTAACTAAGAACTAAAAGGAACTGAGATATGGGACAGTAGACTCTGCTTTCCCACAATTAGAGGAAACATAACAAATAGACATTTGAGATAACAGTAGGGTGAAACACTCCATGAGCTTCAGAGAAAAAAATAATAACAGTAATAGCTAGCATTTATGTAACACTATTTGCAAGGCACTGTGCTAAGTGCTTTACTTATCTCATTTGATCTTTGTGGCATCCCCTAATAGTTCACATTTTATAAGTGAAGAAACTGAGAGTTTCCCTGTCACACAACTAGTAAATTTGAAGGCTAAATTTGAACTCATCTTCCTAATTCTAGGTCTATTAATGTCTCTACTCTAATACATATGTGCATAAATCTGGTCTATATTTGTTTAAGTTATGAGGTCAATAGTATTATGATTTTCTACATACAAAGTCCTCAGGTTGAATCAGTTCCAGTCGCCTCCTTTTGTTGCTCCTATTATTACTCACCGTGACCAGGAAAGGGAAGGACAAATTATAAAATAATGCAGCAAGATTGAGGGCAATGGAAAATGGTAGGGTTATCAAGGAATAAAAAAAGTAGGCTGGGTTACATGGTAATAGACAAAACATTAAGGAATATAGTTCTGTAGTAGTTCCTTAGTAAATCCTGTTTTGTTTTGGTTTGTTTTGTTTTGTTTTTTGCTCAGAATCACTAAATACAAAGCATCACAGAAACATGGGTTGAAAGTTTGAAGAGATCTCATGAACCAGATAGCACAATCCTTTCATTTTATAGAGGAGAAAATTGATATCCATAGAGAGGAATTGATTTTCTAAGATCACAGAATATATATATATATATATATATATATATATATATATATATATATATATATATATACATAGAGA
>JAJPUD010020842.1:0-10929 GCA_023553655.1 Myrmecobius fasciatus | reverse complement strand
CAATAGATGCAGAAAAAGCATTTGATAAAATCCAACACCCTTTCCTATTAAAAACAGTAGAGAGTATAGAAATAAATGGGCTTTTTCTTAAAATGATCAGTAGCATCTATTTAAAACCATCAGCAAGCATCATATGTAATGGAGACAAAGTAAAACCATTCCCAATAAGATCAGGAGGGAACCGAGGCTGCCCACTGTCACCATTACTATTTAATATTTATTAGAAATGTTAGCTTTAGCAATAAGAGAAGAAAAAGAGATAAAAGGAATCAGAGTAGGTAATGAGGAAACCAAATTATCACTCTTTGCAGATGTCATGATGGTATACTTAGAGAACCCTAGAGAGTCAACTAAAAAACTACTTGAAACAATTTATAACTTTAGCAAAGTGGCAGGATTCAAAATTAATCCACATAAATCATCAGCATTTTTATATATTACCAACAAAGTTCAGTAGCAAGAGATACAAAAAGAAATTCTCTTCCAAATAGCAGATGATAGGATAAAATATTTGGGAATCTATCGGCCAAGGAAAAGGCAGGAACTATAGGAACTAAACTACAAAACACTTTCCACACAAATAAAATCAGATCTAATCGATTGGAAAAACATTAAGTGCTCATGGGTAGGCAGAGCGAACATAATAAAAATGACCAGACTACCCAAACTAATGTACTTTTTTAGTGCCATACCAATGAAACTCCCAAGAAATTATTTTACAGGTGTAGAAAAAAATAGTAGCAAAGTTCATTTGGAGGAACAAATGGACAAGGATTTCAAGGGGATTAATGAAAAAAGGCAGATGAAGGTGGCCTTGCTGTACCAGATCTAAAACTATATTATAAAGCAGTGGTCATCAAAACCATTTGGTACTGGCTAAAAAATAGAGCAGTCGATCAGTGGCACAGGATAGGTTATCAGGACAATCTAGGCAATAACCTTAGCAATCTAGTGTTCGATAAACCCAATGACCCCAGCTTTTGGGATAAATACTCACTACTCGGCAAAAACTGCTGGAAACTAGTGTGGAAGAAATTAGGGCTTGACCCATACCTAACACCACATACCAGGATAAGACCTAAATGGGTTTGTGATCTAGATATAAAGAGGGACTTTGTAAGCAAGTTAGAGGAACGGAATATAGTTTATCTCTCAGACCTGTGGAGATTGAATAAATGTGTGTCTAAAGAAGATCTGGAACTCCTAATTGAACACCAGATGGATAATTTTGATTATATTAAGTTAAAAAGTTTCTGTACAAATAAAACTAATACAGACAAGATTAGGAGGGAAGCATCAAATTGGGAAATCATCTTTACATTTAATGGTTCTGAAAAAGGCCTCATTTCTAAAATATATAGAGATTTGTCTCATATATATAAGAATTCAAGCCACTCTTCAATAGATAAGTGGTCAAGGGATATGAACAGACAATTTTCAGATGATTAAATTAAAACCATCTCTACTCATATGAAAAGTTTCTCCAAATCACTATTGATCAGAGAAATGCAAATTAAGACAACCCTGAGGTACCACCACACACCTGTCAGATTGGCTAAAATGACAGGAAAAGATAACGATGAATGTTGGAGGGGATGTGGGAAAACTGGGACACTAATACATTGTTGGTGGAACTGTGAACGGATCCAACCATTCTGGAACGCAATTTGGAGCTATGCTCCAAAAGTTATCAAACTTTGCATACCCTTTGACCCAGTAGTTTTTCTACTGGGCCTATATCCCAAAGAGATCTTAGAAGAGGGAAAGGGCCCCACATGTTCAAGAATGTTTGTGGCAGCCCTTTTTGTAGTGGCTAGAAACTGGAAACTGAATGGATGCCCATCAATTGGAGAGTGCCTGAATAAATTATGGTATATGAATGTTATGGAATATTATTGTTCTGTAAGAAACGGCCAGCAGGATGATTTCAGTGAGGCCCGGAGAGACTTGCATGAACTGATGCTGAGTGAAAGGAGCAGAACCAGGAGATCATCATACACAGCAACAACAGTAGTACATGATGATGAATTCTGATGGACATGGCTCTCTGCAACAAAGAATTGTCTCAAACCAGTTCCAGTTGTTTACTGAAGAAAACCATATACACCCAGAGAGAGGTAAATGAAATATGGACCACAACATAACATATTCATGATCTCTATTGGTATTTGCTTGCATTGTGTTGCCTTTCTCTGATTTTCTTTTTTTTTTCTTGTAGATAGGATTTTTCTTGTACAACTTGTCAACTATTATTACATTATTAACATGTAGTGGACTTCCTGCCATTTAGGGCAGGGGAGGGGACTGGGGGTAAAAGTTGTAATGGAGAGCTTTGTAAACATCAATGCTGGGGAACTACCCATACATATGTTATACAAATAAAAAAGCTTTAATAATAAAACAATTATATAAGACAAGAAGTTATGGATGGGTTTTAATCGGATAGGGTAAAAAGAATATTCAAAACAACAGTCTGAACCATGGAAATATGGAAGCATAAGGAAAGGGGAGATTTCTAAGAAAGAATGTTTCTTTATAGATCTGTTCATTTTAACTTGGACAGCACTGTTTATGTAAGAAGTAGTAACACATTATCAACAAAATCTAAATATGGTCTCCAACCAGCTTGCAGAGTAGAGTGTTGAAAAGGAATAGAATTCAGCATGGACAGTCTTGGAGTTAAAGAGTCAAGATCAAGAGGTATTGTTTAGGATTTAGAGGTGTAGTAAAGAACTAGTATGGGACTTCATTCTTCTAAAAAAAAGACACAGAGAAAAATACAAGTAATATTAAATTGTCACAAAGTACAAATTTTGCCTGTTTTCACATATGTTTCACCCAATATGCTTTGAGAAGCAACTTGCATAATAATGAGAGATGTGTTCCTTATGTCTTTCTCAATAATTGTATAGGGCTGCTAAGTTTTCTCAACTAAATCAATCAACAAATCATAAGGATATAAAAAGTGTGAATAAGGTCTATAGACTTCTATTGAATAAAAAGTATAGTCCAGAGTTCAGTCAAAGGATGAATGAAGTGCCTTAAAAGTAACAGATGAAAACAAGTGATCCGAACAGGAAAGGCCTAAAATTCCCTTTAGATAGTTGAGGAGAAAGAGTTGGTCACAACCTGTAAGGAGTAGATGAAAATAGCCAACCAAACTAAAATTCAGAAATATAGAAGTAGGTTAGTCTAGTAATAAGAGAGCTTCAACTAAACTCTTTTTGTATTAAAGCTTTTTATTTGCAAAACATATGCATAGGTTCTTTTTCAACATTGATCCTTGCAAAGCTTTCTGTTACAAATTTTTCCCTCCTACCCCCCATCACCTCCCCTAGATGGCAGGAAGTCTAACATATGCTGATTATGTTCAACTAAACTCTTGAGAAAGAATCGATTAGCGTAGGGAGAGGAGAAAATGTTTGTCTCCTTTTTCCTCCTTCACCTTTACAAGGAAATGATATTGTGAACTTTAGAAGCTAGCAATACTTTGACTTATCACTTATATTTTAGCAACATTCGAAGAATACTAGCATTTGCATTAGGGGTCCAAACTAGAAACATTATTGAAAGGCTGGTTTAAGATTCTAAAAGGAGCCACAGACAATTTAAAAAGGAGAGTTAGGATGTTTTCATGAAGGAAGAAAAGGACTTCAAATAATCTATAGGTATGAATCTGTCCTTAATCATATGAGTTCTCCAAACACGAGCCATTTTTCCCTATGTATTCCATGTATGTAGCTTGGGGAAAGTATATCATTATTTGAGGAAGAGGATGTGGAACTATTATTAAGTACCTATTTTAAAAAGTTAATTATGTTAGATACGTGGGTAATTGATGGGGAACATATCATTTGGGCTCCATTAGTTATACTACATGAAAAAGAAAAATCTAATACTTCAGAGATACTTCTCAACACCTGAAGGAATAAGCCTCCTTCTGGATTTCTGATAATCCACTGTGAATAGAAATTGGATTATTAGCAGCCCCCTACCTCCCAAAACTTATATTCCAAGAATATAAACACACTTTATTCTATATTTTTTCTAGGATAAAAATGCCTAAATGAGATTCTAGTGTAGGGGCTTCATGCTAATTGATAAATTTAAGATCTGCCTACTAAGATCTACTAACTATTGGTTCATTTTAATGCTTTCATAGGAAAGAAAGTTATAAATTCTATCCCTTTGAAACTTGTATTTGGCAATTTTAACAAAATTGATCAAATATTTTTTTGCAGTTTTATGTAACCATTGAAACTTGCCCAAATTTGTTTCAAGTCAATCAGCCAATTTTTGGGTAGCAAACTTTTAAAAAAATATTTTTACATGATCAGCTATTAAATTTAATTCACCAGAATCAGGAATACTCAATATAGTATGAGGCCAGAAAAACTGTCATTGACACTTTCATTTTGTTGGATATATAACTAGCAATATTGAGCCAGAGCCAAAGTAATTAAGCTGGGCCACCTTCCCCTTACCACTGCTTCCATGTCCTTACCTAAACATCCCTTTTCCTCCTTTTTACTTTCCTACCACGCTCAATAGCCAGTTTATACCTAGGATAATTCTGTTTCCCCTCCTCTCTGCTTAACTAAAAAGTAATTCCTAAAAACTAAAACTACCAAAAAAAATGTATATCCTTCATGAAATTTTCGTTGAAAGAATCACTTTGAAAAAGACTTTGAATGGCTGAATATATCGCACTCTGTCTTGACTCAGAGACATAGAGGTAAGAGCAGTTTGAGATTTCCCCAGATAGCTGAATGTAGAACATTCTGATAACATGTGATGTTACTTGACATTCTATGCTCCAAGAAGATAAATATCTGCTTAAAATAGGAGTGTAACAGATGGCAAGCTCCTTCCTTGTCCTATACTCCTCTTTTAATAGCATCATTCTTTAAAAAAGCTTTATGTTTATGTCCTGAGGTCTTTATCCTACACCCTTTATTTAATTGATTGTTCACTTCCTGGTAGTTGCCCTAGGGTTCTCATCCAATTGCAAAAAAAAACAAAAAACAAACAAAAAAAAAACACCCTCTAGTTAGAAGCTAGTTCTGACTAATTCTAGAATACAGTAATCATTTTAACAATGCATTTTATATAGTGAATTGCATTTCATGTGAGGTATATAACTTGAATTTTCAAGGGCAGTTACAAATTCTCTTTTTTTTCTTTACTATCCCAATTATCAACTATAAGTTTTTTTTTTTTATTCTCTCATTTTCATTGTGAAGGATCATTCTTTTTTATGAAGTATTACATGTATATTACTAAACAAAATTGGAAGGGAAGCAAATGTACAAATAAGAAGCATTATCAAGGAAAATAACTGATAGTAAATTTGTAAGAATATTAATGCTTACATTAATATTAATTGGAAATTGTAAGGCAGAATCATGGGAGAGATCTGTAACCAATAATATTTTTTTTAAAAAACACACCCAAACTCTCAGAAGCACCATAATGGCAATACATACAAGAAACATAGAAGATAGAACATTTTTACTACTTTCTTTCTGAATCATCTATGTTGCACTTTAGTAAATTAGGCAAGAAAGTTAATAGTACAAGCATTTTATCCAGTATCAACTTCTTTTGTAAGCAAAAGCTATGTAATCTCTTTTGCAGAAAAACAGAAACAAAACAAGAGCTCAGTAGCTCTATCATCTCTGGTTTCATTCCAGCGATTCAAAAAAGATTCTTTCCCTTTTTTCTCCTTCATTTTCTTCAAATTTAGCTTTATTTTAATTAAATATTGATTTATGTTGTAAACCAATAAGCACAAAATTGTGGGAATGGTGAAGGAGGCAGGAAGAAAAAAAAAACTATTGTAATAAATACTCAGTTAAGAAAACTAATTCCAACATTGGCCATTTCAAAAAGTATACATTTCATTTTGCATATTAGACACATAATCTCTCAGGATCACATTCAACTTCCTTCATCTAGATTTTTGTCTGTTTCACAAGTTTTTCCTTACCCATCACTATTTCCATTTTTTAATCCACTAATTAATACACTTGCTTTTTTTCTTATTTTTCTGGACTTGTATTGCCAGATATTTTATTTTTCTTCTCAAGATGATTTCTTCAAGATCTGTTCCCTAATTTTTCATAATCAACTTTATTTTTCTTTGGCTATTATATGTTACATTATTTTTTCATGATCCTTGTTTTTTCCATGTGGAAATAGAATCTTTACCAGAGTCTGGATGTAGAATTTCTTTTCTTTTCCAATTTCTCTTAGCTTCTCCAACATTTTTCTAAATTTCTCTTCTTTAGATTCAACCTCTGATCTCCTTTACTACTCTCAACCCCTCCAAGCCATCTACATGATTTTCTTCTTATATGGTTCAAAGTTCTTTTTTCCGCTACACTTTTATCTGTCACCTATTTCCTCTGCATGCTGGGAATCCATAAATTGATGAGTTTAATTTAAATATATTGCAATTGAGATACTCATAGTTCATGCATTAAAAAGATTTCATCAATTTTTTTTTTCATTTTCATCTGACAGACAAAAGTATTAATAGCATGGAAAGGTTTGCCACTGCCACATAGATCTTTATATGAGTAGAAGATAGAGGCCCTGAAAAATTGGTGGAAGAATAGATCATATCTTTGTTTAAACTGAGCATTTATCAATTATCTATTACATAAATAAAATTAATTACATGAGATTAGAAAAGAATCTAATCAAATTTGAAATATAGTTATAAAATATATATTTAAGATATTTGACTTCACATAAAGAACTTATATTCTAAAATATGCATTACTTCACAAAATTTAGGAACATAACAGGCAGGAAAATATATCATAAAATAGCCAATCTTATCATTTCATATTATGGTACATTGTATCATATATCTTAGTGAATGTGATATGATATATCAGATATGTCATCAAATCACATCATATCATACATTTTATTCTATTCATTTAATCCTTGTCCTCCATCAATTGAAGATGACTTGCCAAAAGTTATTATTTTTTCTTTTTTTTAATGCATTTTATTAAAACTTTTTAATTGCAAAACATATGTATGGGTAATTCTTTAACAATGACCCTTACAAAGCTTTCTGTTACAAAATTTTCACCCCTAATCCCCACCCCTTCCCTAGATGGCAGGAAGTCTACTGCATGTTAATTATGTGAATGACAAATTGAATATATGTATTGCATATTTCCACACTTATTTTGCTGTGCAAGAAAAATTGTGTCTACAAGAAAAAAAATCTGAGAAAGGAAACACAATGCAAGCAAACATCCAGAGCGGTCATGAAAATGTTATGTTGTGGTCTACATTTCATATCCCTTTCTCTGGGTGTATATGGCTTTCTTCACTGAACAATTGGAACTGGTTTGAAACAATATAGCCATGTCCATCAGAATTGATCATCATATAGTCGTGTTGTTGTTGTGTATAATGAAATCCTGGTTCTGCTCATTTAGCTCAGCATCAGCTCATACAAGTCTCTCCAGGCCTCTCTGAAATCGTCCTGTTGGTCGTTTCTTATAGAACGATAATATTCCATAACATTCATATACCATAATTTATTCAGCCACTCTCCAATTGCTGGGCATCCATTCAGTTTCTAGTTTCTAGCCACTACAAAAAGGGCTGCCACAAACATTCTTGCACATGTGGGGCCCTTTCCTTCCTTAAGATCTCTTTGGCATATAAGCCCAATAGAAACACTGCTGCGTCAAAGGGTATGCACAGTTGATAACTTTTTGAGCATAGGTCCAAATTGCTCTCCAGAATGGTTGGATCCATTCACAGTTCCACCAACAATGTATCAGTGTCCCAGCCTTCCCACATCCCCTCCAACATTCATCATTATTTTTTCCTGTTATTTTAGCCAATCTGACAGGTGTGTAATGGTATCTCAGAGTTGTCTTAATTTGCATTTCTCTGATCAGTAGTGTTTTGGAGCATGTTTTCATATGATTAGAAATGGTTTTAATTTCATCATCTGAAAATTGCCTGTTCATATCCTTTGACCATTTATCAATTGGAGAGAGAAGAGTTATTTTTCACTTGAAATTGGAAGTTTAAAAATCTACGATGGACTTGCCTAAATCATAGTCAATTAATTATACAAGAAAATTGGAGTGATAGGATACATGAAAAGCATCTGTTTGTCTTGTCCCTAGACTCCTATATGTCACTTAATGGTTGGAAAAGCAAATTCTGAAAGGCCAAAAAGCTTTGTTTTGGCCACTCATTTGTATGTGTGTGAGTGTGTGTGCAATTGTGTTTAACATATATTAAATTATAAACATATAGCTTAGTGTAACTTTAGAAAACTAAAAGAGCATGGAACCTGAAGAAAATTGCATTCTGAAAAAGAGATCAGTTGGACTAAATTCAAGGAGCAAATGGGGTGAAAATAAACAAATGATTAAGTTATAGGGTGCAGGAATCTACTATTAGCCACAATTACTTGGGGATACAGGAATATAAAAGGTAAGTATTATTTACTTAATAATTATTATTTTCTCCCCCTAGGAACCAGCCCTTATCAGGTTAACTATTAGGATTCCATACTTTTTGTGTTGTAGACCTGGCCTGGTTTTTCTCAAGTGATTTAAAACTGCTAGGCTGCAAATGAAAACATAGTTGTAGCCCCTGTCCCATTGTGAGAATCAGTGGAAGATGTGGGTAAAGTCTTCTTATGCTCTTTGAAATAAATAGCCACACAGATAGGAGGTATTTGAAGGGGAAGAAAAGGAAAGACTATTTTTTACTAAAAAAAGAATATTTAAATCCCTCCCTGGAATTAAGGCAGAGACACATCTTTGTGTAACAATCTGCTTACGATTCAACTTCAAAGTGTGACTTTTCTTTTGAGTCCTCATACATACAGTACAGATGGTGACTTAGAAAAGGGGAATATAAAGGCATTCAAAAAAAAGACCTCTTCAGATCTATAGTTATTCACTATGACTTCTTGGTTCTATTGAATTGCTGTTTTACTGTCAAGGAAGAAAATGCCCTTCATCATTATTAAACTTAGTTCATTTAAATAAGATAATGGAACATAACTGAACATTTAACTAACTAGATTCATTTTAATTGAAACCCAAGAAACATGAGATAAAATGCTGGAGATATTTTTCTGAAGTATTATCCTCAACTCTAGGAAATGCTGCAAATGATTTCAGATGTTTCTCTGTGTCTTTATATCTTAATATCCACAGAGATAAGTGAAAACTTTCATTCTTGTTCGTTTAATTCTCTTTTCCCTTTTAAAATTTTACCTTTTGCTTTTCTTGGTATATCACAATGATTTCCATAGTCACTGCCTAATACATGCAAGTATATGTGCCTGTGAGATTATATATGTGCACTCATGTATATGTGAGTTCATATGTGTGTATATAAGTGAATATGTACAAATGGGAAAAATCCATATTTATTACACCATATTCCCTATCATATGAATGTACTTAAAATGTCATTTAAGTTTTGTTAATAATTTCAAGAGAAGCAATGCAGTATGGAGGTAACTACCAGCCTTGGAGTTAAATGACCTAAGTTTAAATTCTTCCCATAACCATATGCCAATTTTATGATTTTCGTTCAGCTACTTAACTTCTCAGTACTCAAGGAAATTTACTAAGAATATGTTGCTGACAAGTTGCTGATCTATTTCAGAAGAAAATTCCTTACAAGGAGTTCCTCCTTTGATGAAATTATAGGTCCAGATAGTAAAAAAGATTGTTGAAAAAAATCTTGTTTCTATTTATAGAGAAGTAAATTGAGTTTTTGAAATAGCTTCTTATATTTCAAAATACATGCAAAAATATTTTCCACCTTTACAAACATCTTTTGTTTCAGTTTCTTTCTTCTTCCCTCTTCCTACAAAATCCCATGACAGCAAGCAATTCAACACAGGTTAAACATGAGCAATTCTTATAAACATTTTTTCACGTCTGTCAAGCAGGGCAAGGAAAATCAGATCAAAAGGTGAAAAAAATTAGGAAAAAAACAAGGAAGCAAAAAAACCAACAACAACAATAAAAAGTGAAAATACTATGCTTTGATAATTCCTGCAAAGTGCCAAGTTCATCACAGGTGATCATTATATAATCTTTTTGCTGTGTATAATGTTTTCTTTGCTCTAGCACTTCATGCAGAACTAGTTTATGTACATCTTTCCAGATTTTTCTGAAATCAATCTGCTTGTCATTTCTTATGGAAAAATAATTTTTCATTGCATTAATATATCATAATTTATTCAGCCATTCTCCAACTGATGGGCATCCACTCAATTTCCAGTTCCTTACCACTAAAAAAAGGGTTGTTCCAAACATTTTTGCACATGTGAGTCCTTTTCATCCTTTATGATTTCTTTGGGATACAGACCCAGTAGAGACACTGCTGGATCAAAGGGTATGCACAGTTTGATGTTTGATAGCTCTTTTAGAAATCATATGATAATCATCTTTTTTAAAAAAGCTTTTTATTTGCAAAACATATGCATGTGTAATTTTTTCGACACTGACTTGCAAAACTTTCTGTTCCAAATTTTTCCTTCCTTTCCCCACCCCCTCTCCTAGATGGCATGTAGTCCAATACATATTAAATATGTTAAAATATCATCATATGATAATTTCAATAGATGCAGGATATTTTTTTGAAATATACAGGACCTATTCTTATTAAAAACACTTACAAAGCATAGAAATAAAGTGATTTCCTTAAAATAATAATGAAATAAAAAATAAAAAATAGCATCTATCTAAAATCATCAGCAAGAATTGTTTGTAATGGAAAGAAGTTTAACACATTTTCAATAAGATCAGGACTGAAATAAGGATATCCGTTACTACCACTAATATTTAATATTTTGCTAGCAATAAGAAAAAAAAAGAAAGTAAAGGAATTAGAATAGGCAATAAGGAGATAAAA
>JAJPUD010020841.1:0-23984 GCA_023553655.1 Myrmecobius fasciatus | reverse complement strand
TACCACTTCACACCTGTCAGATTGGCTAAAATGACAGGAAAAGTTAATGATGAATGTTGGAGGGGTTGTGGGAGGGCTGGGACACTGAATGCATTGTTGGTGGAGCTGTGAACGGATACAGCCATTCTGGAGAACAATTTGGAGCTATGCTCAAAAAGTTATCAAAGTGTGCATACCCTTTGACCCAGCAGCATTTCTATTGGGCTTATATCCCAAAGAAATCATAAAGAAAGGAAAAGGCCCCACATGTGCAAGAATGTTTGTGGCAGCCCTTTTTGTAGTGGCTAGAAACTGGAAATTGAATAGATGCCCTTCAATTGGAGAATGGCTGAATAAATTATGACATATGAATATTATGGAATATTATTGTTCTGTAAGAAATAACCAGCAAGATGATTTCAGAGAGGCCTGGAGAGACTTACATGAACTGATGCTGAGTGAAATGAGCAGAACCAGGAGATCATTATACACGGCAACAACAGTACTATATGACGATTAATTCTGATGGACATGGCTCTCTTCAACAATGATATGTTTCAAACCACCTCCAATTGTTCACTGAAGAAAGCCATATACACCCAGAGAGAGGGATGCGAAATGTGGACCACAACATAACATTCTCATACTCCTTGATTGATGTTTGCTTACATTGTGTTTCCTTTATCTGATATATCGTTTGTGTAGATAAGATTTTTCTTGCACAACAATGATAAGTTTGGAAATATGTATACATATATTCGATTTGCCAATATTTTAACATAATTAACATGTAGTGGATATCCTGCCATCTAGGGGAGGGGTGGGGAAGTTGGGGGGAAAAATTTGTAATGGAAAGCTATGTAAGGGTTATTGTTGAAGAATTACCGACACATATGTTATGCAAATAAAATAAAATTAAAAAAAAAGTGTGTGTAGAACTTGAGACTAGAGCCTGTCATTGTTTAGTCATTTTAATTGTGTTCAACACTTTGTGACCACTTTGGGGGCTTCTTGACAAATATACTGGAATTGTTTGCCATTTCCTTCTTCAGTTCATTACAGAGGAGGAAACTGAGACAAGTAGAGTTACATGACTTGCCCAAGATCACACGAACTTGGGAAGATGAGTCTTCCTGACTGATTCCAGGCTTGGTGTTCTATCCACAGTAGCATCACCTAGCTGCTTACCTGTCATTAATATGAATAATGAATATTTTGAAATGGCAGCATGTCTTTCAATTCTCAACGTTTCAACATTCAATATTATAATTATGTAAAATATTGTCACTGGTTCTAGCCCAATGGAAATATGCAATGCAAATTCGAAAAATGTGACTACTTCGTGAGGTTCATTATTAGCACTAATCAGGACATAGCCAAACTTAGTTTCTCCAGCTCTGAAATAGGATATATAGGATCAAAGAATGTTAGAGCTAGAAAGGACCTTAATCCAACCTCTTTGTTTTTACAGATAAGGGAACCTCAGTTCCCTTATCAGAGAGAAGGGACATGTTCAGGTCAGTACTACTGGTTACTACAGGTCAAGGATTTGAATGCATACCCTTACCACTGTACCATAATTTTAATTAGAAGAAAAATGAGATTTCCCTGCCATAAAGGAGAAAGTTTAATAAATGGGAGAATTGGGCTTAAAAATCAGATTCTCTGCCTCCCCAAACCAGTGTGGACTCCATGTCACCATGCTACTTCCATTAGAATGGTATTAAACTGTGTCTATCCCTAGCTTCTATATTTGTTATGAGGAAAAATGAGTTGGCAGCTGTGAGATCCTTTGAATCACTGAGTGGAAGGTGTTATATAAATACAAAGCCTAGGATGGGTGTTACCTATTTCAGGGCCAGTTACTTCACTTATTGTTAATCCCCAAATAACCAGATGTTCTGTAAGAGGGGGCCCACTACATTTTTGTCTGCCCTCCCTGAACTCCACAGACTATTTGGTCATTTGTGTCCAAGGAGCCAACATTTCTTTGCTGTCTGCATTTGTGATTTCATTGGTATGGGAAATTCTTGATCAAGAAACACTCCCTTCCAATGCAAATCAGAAATTGTCCTGAAACTTAATGAATAGCTTAGGGACACTGAGAGGAAGTTTTTTTCCAGGATGCATCAGGGACTGGAACCTAGGATACAACCAAGTCTGAAGCCAGCTTTCTTCACTATATAATACCGTACTGTCTTTTTTTCAATCCGAAAGAGTGCTAGGAAGGGAATCAGGAGTCTTTGATATTTCCTTGCTTTGTAATACCAAGAACTTAAAAAAAATTTTTTTTGTATTTGACTGAAGCTCAGCTTTCTACTCTGAAACACAAGGACCATATTACTTATATTATCTACATCCCAGGGATTTTGTGAGGGAAATGTTCCATGATAATTAAAAGGCCCAATAGAAATGAGTTGCTATTATTATTAATTTGTCTTTGAGTTCCAAAATTTTCAAGTTCTGTCCTTTTGGGGCATAGAAGAGAAACAGGTAGTTCCCCTGTCCACCTTTATGAAATGGTCTCCTTGGGTCTCTCCTCTGTCTAACTAGAGATGAATCCTTGAACTTCCATCTTAAAGCTGTGCAGTTTGTAAGAGATGGTCATTTCAAACTTGTTCAAGGTGAACCACTCTATGAGCATATGTACACAATCCCTACTGTGGGAATTGGGTCCAAAGTATCATTTTTATTCCCTCTTTAGTTGTTCCATGATTTAGGCAGACCAAAATCCAAAAATCCAAGGTCTTTTATATTTATAACACAGCTGTGCTCAGAACACAACCTCATCTCAGCCAGACTGAAGGCTGGCCCCTTTGTTCGAGGTTCTTTCTGACTTTCTCACATTCCCATTTCCTGTTCTGGAGATGGGGGCCACCTATGACCACATTTTAACTTTTTGCCCTATTAGAATATAACTGTGTAAACTTACTGTTGTGCATATAGTTCCGTTCTAAATCCAGTGACATAACTGTCTTGGATTGTCTTGTGCATAAGGAAGGACATTGTTATAGATGTGTTACCCAAGACAGAGTCTGTTTCTTCTAGGCAAGAAAGCCAAAAGATTGTTTGGAGTGTGAAAGGAGATGTATAGCAAAACCTGGGCTCTAAGTCAAGCGTTCCGAGACTGGGATGGGGAGGGAGGGAGTGAAGGAGGACCCTAAGCTCCCTGTTTGCCTCAGCCTACATAATGTATACCAGATTTGCAACCATATGGTATTCTAGCATCTGCCTTTGTGGTTTAGTCTCTGGGCCATTTCTGATTTTATTAAGGAGGAGCGGAGAGCCCCCTGTGTGAAGTTTTGCCTGATTTTTTTTCTTTTCTGAATGTCTTTTTAATTCAGCTTTTAAAGGAACAGCAAACTTGATTTTTAAAAAGCTCATTTGGTTTGAAATACAGAGGAAAGTAATTTCCCATATTCCCAAACCGCCCCCCCCCAAATGCAAACACACTTAGTCTCCCAGGGAAAAATTGTTTATTTTAGGAAGCATTAGAAGTAGAGGATGAGGATAAGTAGAGGATTGGGTGTTGCTTCAGTGAGACCTGTTAAAAACCAAGGTCATTAGTCTCCCACTGCATCCGGGGTCATCTTCAATCATCCTCATCTATATCGTGCCAATGGACCCAGATGACTCTGGAAGAGAAAATGAGGCTGGGAACTTTGCACAGCCCTCCCTCACTTAAATCTAATTCACTTGCATGTCATGGTATTCCCTCCCTGAAGTCATGTTCTTCAAAAACAAAGGACAAACTATAAGTCAAGTTTAGACTGACCCGAGAACTAGCATGAATTAAAGGGTGTTACAGTTGGGCCAGTGGACAAGGTACACTTTTCCCAGCAATCCATCATCTGGAGTCCTTCTCTTTTGGCACTTGGCTCAAAGCTGCTTCTTTTACAATCACTCTTCTGGGTTAGATAAGGACAAGTCATTACTGCTGATATATCGATGCTATAGTTCATTGATAAAAATGTTGTTTTAGTTTTTTTTTGTGTGTGTGTGCTTCAGAGTGACAATTTTTGCATGAATTGGATTAAAATGAGGCAGAGTTGCATTTATCAAAGTCTAATGGCAAGGCAAAAGTCAAGGTGACTGGCAGTGGCCCAGAATGTAGTGGAGGATGTTGGTGTTTTTAATGTCTGACCAAGTCATTAGAACAAATTGCTCTCATCTGCCCATTCACCCAGGGGGGGTCTTCATATTCCCTTACTTTATCTAAGGGTTTTGAGTCCTGCAAATTACCCACAACTTCTCTGAGACCATCTACTGAGGTTTTATTGGTGTATGACCACTGTGTGTTTTACAATTCTTTCAGCCACAGATGAGAGTAAAGTGAGAAATGGACACCAAAGGTGGATGGGTAGAGCTGAAAAGAGTTCAACAAGCCCTCACACCATAAGTGCTAGTACTCCCGTGTATCCCGTGTATGCCAATAACAGATTACATGTTAAAGGAAAAGATGGATGTCAGCCTTTCCTCTCAATATTTTCCCTATAAACCCAATTAGCACAGTTTAGGTTATTAATGGATGATATATTTTTTATCAGGAGTCTGACATAATGATTGGTCCTTGAATTAATAATAGTATCTAAAGCTTTCAATGTTCTTTTTATAGTGTTGTATAAGTTGTCCTGTGTATTTTTATAAAAGTTAAAAATTGTTCATTTTTGTAATATCAATGTTATATAAATTGTTCTTATTCTGCTCACTTTACTCTGCATCAGTTCATTGAAAAGTCTTCCATATCTTTTTGAAATCATTTATTTCCTCAGTCACATTCATATACCACAGCTTATTCTGTCACATTTTTACCATTACAAAAAAAAATGTGTGTGAAAATTTTATGCAGAAGGAACTTTCTCTTCTTTCTTTGATATTTTTGGACATTAGTCTACTAGTGGTACAGCCAAGACAACAGGCATGCACCATTTAGTAACTTTGGGGGTATAATTCCAAACTGCTTTCCAGAGTAATTATGTATTCCATTCACGGGCCTTAGTGTATCTGCTTGGCTCACAAGACCTTTAACATTTATCATTTTTACTTCTTGTTGGTCATACTTGCTACTTTGATGGCTATGAAGTGAAATCTCAGAAACGCTTTTAATTGTATTTCTCTATTTAGTGGTGATTTGGAGAATTTTTTTCCTATAGATACATATATTGTCTAGGCTTTTTTCCTTTTATAACTACTCATATTAGACCATTTATCTATGTAAACATAATTTATCATCATCCTTCAAAGCAAGCTTGAGGGTAGCCAGAACACATAAGCTTTTAAAAGAGAGTTGAATGTGAGGAAGTGTGGGGGAAGGGCAAAGATTATGGAGGTAACAGTCTCTGTAACTATGATAGCATAAAATGCCACCCACATAAATGCATTGGGATATTGTTATGCAGGGCACTTAGCAACCGCAAAATATCAAGAAGATAATGGTTCATGGAGGAGAGAGAAAATCCTGAGAGCAGCATGGAATATAGTCAGGCTCAAAGAATATAAGAAAATTCATTCATTCATTTATTGATTTTATGATTTGATCTGAATTCAGACACAATCAGTTCCCTTCTCTGGGTATGGATAGGATTTGTCATCATAAGTCCTTCAGAGTATGAAATCATTGTATTGCTGAAAATAGCAGAATCATTTATAGCTGGTCATCCCAGAAAATTGCTACTACTTTGAATACAGTATATTTATTTCACTTTGTTTGAATTCATGGAGGACTTTCCAGATTTTTTTTTCTGATACATGTTCCTCATCAGCTCCCACAGAACAATAATATTCCATCATAATCACATACCACAATTTATTCACCCATTCCCGAATTGATGGCCATTCCCTTAATTTCTATTTTTTTTTGTCCTGAGAAGAGAGCTGCTACAAACATTTTTGTATATATTGCTTCTTTTCCTTTTTTTAAAAAAAATCTCTTTTGGTATTCATGCCTAGTAGCGGTGTTGTTAGGTTGAACATAATAAAATTTAGATGTTCAAGAAGCAGAATAGAAATTGAAGTGTATTTTTCTCCTTCCCATTTTTTTTCTTGGAAAGGCTCTTCATTTTTTTTGTCTTTCTCCTCATTGCCCAGATTTACAAGTTAGGATACACATTTTCCCTGAAAGATAATGGTAAAATATAGACTCTTTGGATGATTTATGGTAACTATACACAAAAAGGCAGGTATCTAGGTAGTACATTGGATAGAGTGCCAGGCCTGGAATGAACTCGAATTTAAATCGGACCTCAGACTTTAGCTATGTGATTCTGAACAAGTTGCTTAATACAGTTTGCCCCAGTTCCTTCATCTATAAAATGAGTTGGAGAAGGAAATGACAAATGATTCCAGAATTTTTGCCTTCAAAAGCAGTCACAAAGAGTTGAACAGAACTAGAAAAAAAAGGAACAATAGCAACAATACACACAAAGGAAGATTCAGCACATACCAAGATAAGATCTAAATGGGTTCATGATCTAAATATAAAGAGTGATATTGTAAGCAAATTAGAGGAACATAGGATAGTTTACCTCTCAGACCTGTGGAGATGGAATAAATTTATGTCCAAAGAAGATCTGGAACTCTTAATTGAATACCAGTTAGATAATTTTGATTATATTAAGTTAAAAAGTTTCTGTACAAATAAAATTAATGCAGACAAGATTAGGAGGGAAGCATCAAATTGGGAAATCATCTTTACATTTAATGGTTCTGATAAAGGCCTCATTTCTAAAATATATAGAGAATTGTCTCATATATATAAGAATTCAAGCCAGTCTTCAATAGATAAGTGGTGAAGGGATATGAACAGACAATTTTCAGATGATGAAATTAAAACCATTTCTAGTCATATGAAAAGTTGCTCCAGATCACTATTGATCAGAGAAATGCAAATTAAGACAACTCTGAGGTACCACTACACACCTGTCAGATTGGCTAAAATGACAGGAAAAGATAACGATGAATGCTGGAGGGGATGTGGGAAAGCTGGGACTCTAATACATTGTTGGTGGAACTGTGAATGGATCCAGCCATTCTGGAGAGCAATTTGGAGCTATACTCAAAAAGTTATCAAACTGTGCATACCCTTTGACCCAGCAGTGTTTCTACTGGGCCTATATCCCAAAGAGATCTTAGAGGAGGGAAAGGGACCCACATATGCAAGAATGTTTGTGGCAGCCCTTTTTGTAGTGGCTAGAAACTGGAAACTGAAGGGATGCCCATCAATTGGAGAGTGGCTGAATAAATTATGGTATATGAATGTTATGGGATATTATTGCTCTGTAAGAAACGACCAGCAATATGATTTCAGAGAGACATGGAGAGACTTACCTGAACTGATACTGAGTGAAATCAGCAGAACCCAGGAGATCATCATACACAGCAACAACAATATTACATGATGATCAACTCTGATGGACATGGCTCTCTGAAACAAAGAAATGTCTCAAACCAGTTCCAATTGTTCAGTGAAGAAAGTCATATACATCCAGAGAGAGGGATATGAAATGTGGACTACAACATAACATTTTCATGCTCTTTATTGATGTTTGCTTGCAGTGTGTTTCCTTTCTCTGATTTTTTTTCTTGTAGATACGATTTTTCTTGCACAACAACTTGTCAAGTATTTTATCATTATTAACATGTAATGGACTTCCTGCCATCTAGGGGAGGGGAGGGGACTAGGGGGTAAAATTTGTAATGGAAAGCTTTGTAAAAATCAATGCTGAGGAACTACCCATACATATGTTATGCAAATAAAAAGCTTTAATAAAAAAAAAAGGAAGATTCAAAAATCAGTTTTTTAAAGTATATATACTATGGTACTCCAGTGAATTTTTCAACAGCATGAAGGTGTCCCCTCCAATAATGCAGATTTGACTATCCTTTGGAACTCATATTAAGATTATCCCAAGTTGGCTCAATGGATAGAGCACCAACCAGCTCTGAAGTCAGGAGGACCTGACTTCAAATCTGGCCTCAGACACTTAACACTTGCTAGCTGTGTGACCCTAGGCCATTAACCCCAGTTTCCTCAGCAAAAAATAAATAAATAAATAAAAAGATTATCACACAAAATAGAAATCTAATAAAGAAGATCCATCTAATCTTCTGGGGATCTTCTTTATTTTTTTCTGAAGTTGAAGGAATATAAATGGATCACATAAACTATACTTTGGTTATCCCTTGCTCTTGATAAATAACAAGGTCATTTTTTTCTGGTCATACATTTTTCTGGTGGTATCCAGTACAGCATTTTTTTTCTGCAGCTTCTCATACATGAGTTCAGCCTGCTCACATCCACCATGCCCCTATTCATTGCCCTTTGAATGAGCCTTAATCTCAGTTCTTGTAGATTGTAGCATTTCATGAGTCAGTCATGCAGTATCATTAAAAGAATATTGATTTTTTTAAAAAAGTCATTGTTTCATTGGGAACATTGGATGAGTCATTAAATTTTTTTTCAATTTCCTAAAGGCAATACATTATCTTTTCCTTCTTCTGTTCAATTATAGGTTTCCCTTTTTGAACATTAAAATCTATTCCAAGTTTGTATATGAATATTTCTACAGATATTGGTATCTATCTATAAATAGATATTTAGAGACATAGAGACACCTACAGATACACAGAGAGAGGGGATGGGGGAAATCACATAGAGAGAGTGGGACAGAGTGAGGGGAAACAGAGAGATACAGAGACAGAGAAGGACAGATAACTTTGTGGATTGTTCATTCAGGTGCATGTCATAGTCTGGATACCAGCCTTTCTTTATCCAATTATTTTTTCTGTGTTTATAATTATGCAACATTCTTTAGGTTAGTTATTAATTTAATAGGCTCATTGATTTTATAAAACCATTTAATATGCAAGCAAGAATATCTGAAGAATCATAAACACCAGAAGTACTTGTTGCATTATTTTTCCCCTTTTTTCTTAATATTTTTTCCTAATTACTTATAAAGATAATTTTCAGCACTTATGTTTATAAGCTTTTGAGTTCCAAATTTTTCTCACTCCTTCCCTTCCTTTTTCCCTCCCCAAGGCAGCATACAATCTGATATAGGTTATACTTGCACAATCATGTTAAATATATTTCCATATTAGGCATGTTATGAAAGAAGATTCAGAGTAAAAGAAAAAAAAATGAGAAAGAAAACAAAATTTTGAAAAAAAGTAAAAATAGTTTTCTTCAACCTGCATATAAATTCTGTAATTTTTTCTCTGGATATGGATGGCATTTTCCCTTATGAGTCTTGGAATTGTCTTGGATTACTGTATTGCTCAGAAGAGTTTGTAAGTTAATCATAGATGATTCTAACTCAGGGTTGCTATTACTGTGTACAATGTTCTCCTGATTCTGCTTACTTTCCTCATTATCAGTTCATGTAAGCCTTTCTAGGTTTTTTCTGAAATCTGCCTTCTCATCATTCCTTATAGCACAATAGTATTCCATGACAATCATATACCACAACTTGTTTAGCCATTCCCCAACTTATGGACAAGCTTCAATTTCCAATTCTTTGCCACCACAAAAAAGAACAACTATAAATGTTTTTATAGATGTGAATGAATCATTTTTCAAGTTGTACTCTATGTAGCTCTCATCCATAACAGTTGTGAGCAATTTAGGAGAGCAAATGTGTTTTTTAATGCTTCATTTGATATTAATGATTAGGTGATCATTGAACAAAACTCTCTGTTTTTGCATTTTTGTCATATCTTATATAATTTTCTGATATGTATGAGTGATAAATATCTTAATGAAGGAAAAGCTTTAAGGTGATATTTTACTATACCAAATTAAATGCTCTTTAAAAAAAATAAATAACTAACATTGCAGGATCTTGAAGTCTCTAAAGATTTTAGGTTGTTGTGTTATGATAAAGATAAAAATGTAGTCATGGTGGCACAGAAATGTAATCTCTGGAGTTCAGGAGTTTGCAGTTATAGTAGACTAAGACAACAAGGTGTCTACATTGAGACTGACACTAATATGGTAAGTTTCTATATTTTGAAGGGTCACTAGACTGTGTAAAGAAGGGTGAACAGGATCAGTACAGAAAAAGAGCATGTTAAAGTTTGTTAATAAAGAATGGTTTCTAGCCCATGAATGGCAGCTACACTTATTCTTTGGATAAGGTAGGGAGACATAGTTGGAAGAAAGATGGACAGATGATCAGAAGTAGTCTACTATAGAATTTCACCTATAAAAAACCCATTTGCCCATTGCCTTCTAATCAATATCCTCATCATAGATACTATTAGCATACATGTGATCTTTTCTTAGTGATACCCGGTCATACAAGGAGTCAGGAGTACCAAGTTTGGAGTCAGGAAGGCTTACCTTCCTGAGTTCAAATCTGGCCTCAGATATTAAACTGCTTGTGTCATGTTGGTCGAGCCACTGAACCTTGTCTGCCTCAGTTTTCTCATCAGTAAAATAATTTGGAGAAGGAAATGACAAACCACTCTGGGATCTTTGCCAAGAAAATCCCAAATGCCATCACAAAGAGTCAGGCTTCTTAAAAAGTAGAAATAACCAAATGGAAAAAAAAAAAAGATATAAAAGCTAACTAAAGAAAATCACAAATTTAAAACTAAAACAGGGCAAATGGACACCAATGACTCTATGAGACAGCAAAAATCAGTGAAAAAATGGAAGTGTACCCTTTATCAATATGTACTTTACTTTCTTTTCTCTTTTAATAAGATGTACCTTTACTTTTGCTTTACCTGAGATCAGAATTGCTGTCCCTGCTTTTTTTTACTTCAGCTAAAACATAATAAATTCTGTTCTAACCTTTTACTTTTATTCTTTATGTGACTCTATGTCAAACATGTATCTTGTAAAGAATATATTATAGGATTTTATTCTTTTAATCCACTCTGCTATTTGCTTCCATTTTATGGGAGAGTTCATCCATTCACATTCACAGTTATGATTACCAGCTCTTTTATTTCCCTCCATTCTATTTTCTCCCCCCATATACTTTTGTTCTCTTTCCACCCATCCTTAGTCCTGTGTTTTTTTACCCACCCCACCCACTACCTTCTTTCAGACTCCACAGTTCTTTCTCTGGATGTGGATAGCATTTTCCATCATGATTCTTTCCTAATTCTCTTAGATTGTTATGTTTCTGAGAAGAGCTAAAGCTATCATATTTGGATGATCACATAATGTTGCTATTTCTGTGTACAATATTCTCTGGGTTCTTCTCATTTCACTCAGCATTAGTTCCTGTGTGTCTTTCTGAAATCTCAATGGCAATCCTTTTGTAAACATTGAAAACCACTTTAGTACAAGATGACTCAATACCCCATGTCCATGGGTATTTGATGTATTCAAATGTAGAATAGCTGACTTCAGAGAAACTTTTAGTTCTTCACTGGATGTTTTCAAAAAGAGTCTGTATGGTCACTAATAAAGTATGCTGTGGAGAGGTGACTCCACACATAGAGTAGAGTAGAGGATCTCATGTACTTTTAAATTGAGAAAACCTTTGTGGCTCTATCTTTAATTCTGAAGTTCCTTCCAACTCTGAGATTCTGCATTTCTCTGAAACAAACAAAAAGTGACAAATGTGACATGTGTTTAGTCCAGCCTCAAAAAGGATCATAACAAAGTACAATTTTAAAAGCAGAACATTTAAAGCAGAAGATACCAGATGCTAGAGTTACAGAGAATTTTTTTTTATATTCTTACTCTCCTTTCCCTAAGCCAAGTGGTCTCAGGAAGAGGAAACAAGATATACAGACAAAGAGACAAAACAAACAGAGTCAAAAGAAGCTTCTGAGGGAAAAATAAGAAAGAAGATATATGGAATTCTGGTTTAAGCCCAGAAATGACCTTACATGATTCTTACTTTTATATGTCAATGTATCCATGATCTCATCAATGTGAATTCTTTCCCAGGTTACAGACAGTAACCCATCTCATCCTGTGTTTTTTGTCCTTGGCCTTCCATAAATTCTTGGCAAAGGGGTTCCCAATGTATGGGGAATCTTCTCTTGGTTTTTTTGACAGGGTGTAAGTACTAGTGGAACATATTATTTGCTCCTCATTTATCTATTATTCTGGATTTATGCTTCTAGTAATCAAAATATTGAAAATAATATAATCATAAAACACTCATAACTTTGAGGTAGAAATTTCCCTTTAAAAAAGTTTTTAAAAAGTTGAGTGGAGGAGGGTGACAGAAGCAGAGTGTGCTTCATGAGATTCTTTAAATCTTTTCTTCACCTATTCCATCACTCTGTACAATCTTTGTTTTCCATCTAGTAGCCTGAGAAATGGCAAGTCATCCTTGGGCTTGCTAAATGAACCAAATGAAGCTTTGTTAACATAATTTTCCCATTCTTTCCCTACCCTCAACTTACTCTACTGAAAAACAGAATCCTTTCATCTTTCTTGCCATCTGTCAATACCAACGACTGCTCATGAACTGTTTTTGGTCCTTCTGGAAAACAGAATATCAAACCTTGTTCATTTTCACTTGTCCAGTAAGGGGGAAAAAATTACGTGATTTTTAGATAAAGCGTGAGTACTTATATTTAGTAGACTATCTCCAGGTAACACTAAGACAGCTATAGAAGTCAATGAAAAATCCCAAGAATTCTTTAATTATGGTTAACCTCTAATGCTGATCCAATATTATTAATAAGGACAAAGAAGGGCTTTTCTTTTTCTTCTAGTGGACACTAATATCTGTAGCTGTTCTGAAATAGCTAGTTGGGAAAAAAAATAATTCATTTATTTACCATGAAATTCAGTCAACTGAAATTGTCACTGTTTATAAGGCTTGCACTCCCTTTAACACATGCCATTGCCAATTTTACATGTGGTGTATACCAAATATTTGGGCAACCTCATTCATCAGATGCTGGCTGGCTCTGTTGCTATTTCCTTGAGTCGAACAACATTTAGATGAAATGTTTTAACTCGAGCTGTGAAAGCTTGAAAATGTCTGCCAGGTAAACAAGCTCTTTTTTTCTTCATTAAAAAAGGAGGGGGATGAGAGAAGAAGGGAGAAAAAAATCAGCTACTCAAGTCCTACAAACTCAGGAGCCTAAGGAAAGTGCTCAATTTATGAATATATGCAGTAGCTGCAAATACAATGCACTTAAAATTTTCTGCATTGAAATTGGCCTAGCAGAACTTGACTAACTTAGAGAGCCAATGGGAGTTAAATTTAGACAGGGTCAGCACCACAGCTTCCATTTTTGCTATAAAGACTACAAGGAAAATCACCATGGAAAAGTAATGTCACCTAATCCAATGGCCAAAGTTTATAGATGAAGAAATGGAAGCTCAAAGAGAAGTGACCATCCAAGATAAACTAGGGGCAAAAGTGGGACTGGAACTCAGATTTCTTGACTCCCAGATACATTGATGTACTTACTATCACATTAACTTTCCTTAATAAACATTAAAAGTGTTTAATGCATGCTTGTTGCTGTATAGATCATTTTATAATAATGATTTATTTAAAGACAATTTTATGTAATGTAATATAAAATAGTACATCATATTCTTATAAGCATATGCATATGTATATGCACATATCATCAAATGACTGATTGAAACTTAATGCAAGTTTTCAAAAGAGAAAACAACCAAGAGAAATACAGCATCTCAACCCATAGTCCATAAAACTTGAAGTCCAATTTTTACAAATACAGATACATTTATTGCTGTCTTTACTAACTCACAAATTATCTTTATAGAGTCAGAAAAAAACAAAACAAATCAGTACGAAATGCATCAACCTCATGGAATAAAATGCATATCTGTGCATATGTATGAATGCAAATGGTGTGTATGCAGATATGTCTATATATTTGCAAGTGTATATACATATTTATGTAGTTATTTGAGACATACATATGTGTATACTCATATATATACACATTACTTATTATATTTAGCTCTCATATACTAGTGTTTTCAGGTTTGTGAAGTGCTTTACAAATATTTTCTCATTTTATTCTCAGAATAGTCCTTGGAGGCAGGCACCATGATCTCCATTTTAGCTAGGCAAATCACTTACCCTCTGCCTATTTCAGTTTCCTCATCTATAAAATGAGAATAACAGGACAATTTCAATAGATTTCTGATGGAAAGAACCATCTGCATCCAGAAAGAGGATTGTAGGGACTGAATGTGGATCACAGCATAGTATTTTCACCTTTTTGTTGTTGTTTAATTGCTTGATTTTTTTCTCATGTTTTTTTTTTTATCTGATTTTTCTTATTCAGCATGATAAATGTGAAAATATGTATAGAAGAACTGCACGCATTTAAATATATTGGATATTTGCTGGCTAGGGGAGAGGGAAGGGAAGAGCAAAAAATTTGGAATGCAAAGTTTTGCAACAGTGAATGTTGAAAACTATCTATGAATATATTTTGAAAATAAAAAGCCATTATTAAAAATAAATAAAATTAGAATATTCATAGCACCTACCTTTCAGGGTTGTCATAAGAGCAAAATGCTATACAAATTTAGCTATTATTATTGTTATCACTATTTTATAGCTAAGGAAACTGAGGCAAACAAGTTAAATGGCTTGCTAGGGTCATACAGGTAGTAAGTCTCTGGGATTGAATTTGCACCAGGTCTTCTTGATTCCAGGCCTGCCCTTGCATCACTGCACATAAGTGTGTGTGTATGTATGTATATATGTATGTATGTATGTATGTGTATGCATGTATGTATTGTATGTGTATACATACATACACATACATCATTCTTTATCTGGAAAATGAGGGGGGTTGGATTAGATTACTTCTAAGATTCCCCTACTTCTCAATGCTCAATCCTCTGAGCTGTCAGCTCCAAAATTCTACTAAATCACCAACATAGGACAGGCTTAAAAATTATTTGAAAACTATACATTTTACTAAGTATAATAAATTACTGATCACTCCTGCTAGAGATGAGGAGCTATAGGTTAAGTCTTTTTTATTTATACAGAGCCAATGATATCTTTTGGTAGATTGGGGATGATACCACTAACTTTATAGTTGTGAAACTACCTCCCTGGTTTTCGGACTGTGTAATGAGATGTCTGGTTTTTCAGTCTGGATGGTGTCTTTGTTCTCAATTGTAATTTTTTTTTTTATTCTGAGGCCATTTTATGAAATGTATCCTTCTAATCCAAATTTGCAACTGCACATGTAAAACAGCTGGAGAAAGGAAAATGAACATTGGAGCCACAGAAGTCAAATAAAACTTAAAAGAGGAAACTTTGACCAAAACAGTTTTGGATTCCTAAACACTCCAGTTTCAAAGGGACTGAGAGCCCTAAGCCATGCTATGACTCTAAGGAAAGCCAATAAGTCTGTCAGGCTTGGTGTCCCAGCTCTGAAAGTAAGATCTAGCTAGCAATCCAGGACTTGGGCAGCTCCACATTATCAGCCCTGGCTGGGCCCCCACTAAGGCTGCCAGTTCTAACTGAATATAGAATTGAAGAGAGAGGGACCATGGACCAATGGTACCAGTCCAGCAGAAAGGCTGGAGTGGGCAAAACTGTGCTAAGAGCATCATCTCTCTTCTACCCACTTACTGGAATAATTGCCTCGTCTCTAGGGTGGTACACTCCATCTTTAATTTCCCAGAGGAACTTTTTGATAAGATGGAGAGCCAAACTCAAAATGGCTTTGTTGTGAAGGAGAGATAGAGGGGTAAGCTTGTCAGAGGGAATAAAGTCCCTGCCTTAGATATGTGCTATGTGAACTTGGTCAAGTCTTCCTTAGCCAGGTCTGATGGACAGCAGTGGGAAGAGTCTTTGATTTGGAGTCAAAGGTCTTGGGTGGAGGTCTGTCTCCATCACTTCCTTACTCTGAGCCTCTGTTTTTCACCTGTAAAATGAAAGGTTTTGACCAGATGACTTTGTTTCTTCTAGTTCTAAGTAAGGAATTCTTAACTTGGACTCTGTTAGACTGTTTCTTTCATATTTTTAATACTTAATTTCAATACAATATTGTAATTAAGTGTATTTTATTTTATGTATTTGATACCTTATTCTGAGAAGGAGTCCATAGGCTATAGTCCAGTGGTATCAAACTGAAATGGAAATGAATCCTTATTGGCCACAAATTAACATAGATAACTCTAATTTGTTGTTTTCTCTTTTGTATAAAAAAGGCTGTAAACTGGTAAAGTAGATACAGTGTCAAGCCTAGAGTTAGAAAAACTCATTTTCCTGAGTTCAAATCAGGCCTCACATACTTACTAGCTGTGTGATCCTAAGCACTTTGCCTCAATTTCCTCATCTGTCAAATGAGCAGGAGGAGGAAATGAGAAACCCCTCCACTATCTTTACCAAGAAAACCTTAAATGGAGTCATGCAGTTAGACATGACTGAAAAATGATTAAATAATAACAATTCTTCTCACTTGCTCATTAAAGAGTTAGTGGATAGTTAGTGGGAGCTGATAAATCATTTTTTTATTTTTTAATAATCCTGTTGACTTTAAAAAATTCATTTCAATTTACCAGGCTGCAAAAGAAAAAAATAGGCAGCATTTTATTCTGAAAAGTAAATCAAACTATTTCTGCCAGTGTTCCTCATGATAATGACATTACTCTCCAGCTACTCTCTAGGTATTTGTGTAGCTGCAAGGTATAATTCCATAGGAGGTTCTCTGTAATTTATAGAACCAGAGATTAATATCCATTTACTGTGAAATGTTAATGAGAAAAAATACATGAGAGGGCTTGGAGTAAAGCTAGTTTGCTTTTCTCTCCTACAGGAACATACCTATCTCCTCCCTCTCATCCAATAAAGAATGCTGGCTATGCTGTAGCATCTCTAGCTTCAGCCATCAACTGTTTTAGTTAATTGCCACTTTATAGGTTAATAATTTGAATTTAGAGTCAGAGATTTAGAGCTAGTAGGGCCTTTGTAGGTCAGTGAGTCCAAAGCTCTTTCTTTAATTGATCGAAAAAAAGCAGTAATTTGTCCAAAGTCAGAGATGGAGGAAGTAGCAAAAGGAGAAGGCAAATGTCCATCTCCTGCTTGGAATCTAGCTCACAAAACTTATGGTGGTTATGATTATAAGTCATCTCATAGTTACATTTGTTTTAAGGTATACAAAGCATTTTTATTACAGAAATATGGAAATATATATTATCCCCATTTTGTAGATGAAGAAATGGAGAAACAATGGTTAATGAATTTTCCCACAACTAATATGTTCCAGTCTAGGGTTCAATCCGTAACAATTCTTGCTCTAAGATTTTGTAGATTTTTCAAAAAATGAGAGAAAACCCACTAGCCTGTGTAAAATCACCTTGATAACTTATTCTACTGGGGTCAGGGGAGTGGAGAAACAACTGGAGCATTTTAATATTTATTTAGAAGTTTCCTTTTGTTTTTGTGCAGTATCTTTCCCCCATAGAAGGCCTTGATACACTAACTGAAACTTCGATCTTGAAATATTTGTTGAATTGAATGGAGCAGAACTGAATCTCAACTTTGCAACACCTTCAAGATTGCAGAAATTGCCTCAATCTAGCCATTGTTTTGATCCTTATTTCCTAACCCTCTTTACTGAATTTATGTGGTGCTGGGCAAGTCCTTCAATGTCCCAGTGTCCCAACAACTCTGAGATAATACTATAAGTCTGAAGGGATTTTGCTAAAATTTCCTTTGAAGTCCATCTCAGATGTTACCTGCTATATGAGGCCTTTTACAACATTCTGCTCCCTATTTCTCAACTAATTATCTATATTCTCTCTTGAAATTACTTCATATATCAAATGAGATAATATTTGTAAAGTGCTTAGAATAGTGACCATCACATAACAGATGCTTACTAATTGCTTGTTCCCTTTTCCTCCCCTAGATATTTTGTAATACCCACTTGAATATAAGTTTATATACTCTTATTAGAAGGTAAACTCTATGAAGGCAGGGGTTGTTCCACTTTGTGTCATTTTATCTCCTGTACCTAGGATTATTTGATAAATATTGAGCTGAGTTGAACTGAATTTGGAGAATCTGAGACTTCATCAACATAATTATTTCTTACTCCCACATAGAGTACAACCACTTTAAGGTGCTCATTCTGTGAAATACTTGTTTCTTTCTCCTTTCTTCACTCTTTTTCTTTCTCCCCTTTTCTCTTCCTTTTACCACTTTCTTCCTCCTTTCTCCTTTTCCTTCCTCTCACCTTCCCTTCTTCCTCTATTTGTACCTCCTGAGTGCCAATATATACTTTAAAAAAAAACCTGAAAGAAAGTACCACAAATTGTATTGTCCCATGACCTATAAAGAGATTTTGACTGGGCTTTTTCTATTCAAAATCCAAAAATCAGGTGAGCTCATTAACAAATGAATTCACACAGTTTTACTCACTGGAGAATCTGAGCATCTGGAGAATATTGTTCCCCTTTTACCCAAGAAAAATGGTAGTTAAAAATCAAGGGAAGATACAATTTAATGCTCAGAAAAGAAAGCTGGTTTGTCTTATAATGAAGACAGAATGTTTAATCTGTTTATTTTATACAGTTTGCACTGTAAAAAAAACATGATTCCTTAAAGAAATATCAAATGCCTTACAATTATTTTCCTTCCATTTCAATGGATCTTTCAAATATGTCTTGAAGTCATTATAGGAACTCAGAAGTCATGGCAACAATGCATCAAGGATTTTTATTTGGACGACAAACTCAATGATTACATCTAGGATTTCTATTCAGAAAGAAACTCAAGTGCACAAAGATTTTCATGTAAAGCAGTTAATGACTAGGTACCAGATATTGCTCATTCTGAGCAGAAAGAGAGACCAATATTTATTTGAGTACCTGCAGAATTTCAGATATTGAAATGGGATAGTACAGGTGGGTCAGTTTACCAATACAAATGGTATATTTTTAGTCACAATAATGATTATATCCTTTGATTACTTGAAGTTCTTCAAAGTTGAGGGAAGGTAGATAACCTTAGTCTAGGAGTACAGAACAGTCTACTCTTCTAGTTCAACTTACCAGCATCTTAATCCAACGTAGCCTGGCACTTTCCTTGAATCATACTAACCTTCCTCAACTTGGGGTAGTTAAACAATTATCCATTGGTCTTACCATTGGTGGGGGAAAGGATCTTTGAAAAGATCAAGGGATACTGTAATCAAAGGATAGTAATAATACCAAAGAATTAACTAATAAAGAAACATTTTCTTGAGGCCTTTGTTCTAAGAGATGAGGATTTTTTTTTTTTTTGTTTTATACTGTACTTAGGATTTTATCAGGAGAGGGATCTCTGAGTGAGGAATTTTCTCTATGCCTCTGTTAAACAGGAAACCCAACTACATAATCTAGTCTCAGAGAATTATTGAGGAACTAAAGGTTGGGTGAATTCTTCTGGGTCACACAATATATATCAGGCAGAAAAGTGCAGAAATATAAAAATGAAGCAATATCTACCCTTAGAGTTTCACTATAGCTTGAGGTAGACTAGGACTGGATTTGCATTCAGAAAGACCTGGATTCAAATCTCATCTGCAACTGAGAGATTGGTGTGAACATTTTTTTTTCTGAGACTTTCTCCTTTCTTAGAAGCTAATCACCTTTCAAAATAGCCTAGCAAATTAGCTGTGATATTTTGGAAAACCAAGATAGATAGCTTGGAAGCACTGAAAAGATTATTGACTGGGAGTCAGGACATCTGAATTCTAGTTCCAGTTCATCAACTCATTTAAAGTCTAACTTCAGGTGATTTAAACTTTCTGACCCTTAATATACTCAACTATAAAGTGAAACAATTGGCTTAGATACACTATATTTCTGAGGTTGCTTGCATCTACCCCAAGGTGACATTCTCAGTCCCAATCTTCCACCTAAAGACTTTTTATTCATTTCCCTCCTTTTTATTGTCTTAGTTCCTGGAGAGCAGGATTTTTTGAAAAATATTTGTCTTTGTATGTCATGTCTAGGACACTGTAGGATCCATGGTAGGATTTTAATAAATGTTTTAAATTGAATTGAATTTACTAAAATCTCTCTTGTGTCTCCTTGCTGCCCTATATACTACATGCCCATGGAATAAACCTTATGACCAATAACTCAGATGACTAACCTCTTGTTGAATCTAGGAACATCAGAAGAACTGTTTCAAAATAAAGGAAAAGGAAGGAAATTTTAAAAATTGATTTTTTTCTCCCTTAAAATCACTCCTTACCTTCATACTTCCTACACAAATATGTGGGTAATGACTGTGATATTGTAAACATGACAGTCCCCTCTATGTGAGCTGAATTAATAGATTTATTAGAAGCAAAATAGCTATGTGGGCTGGACTAAATTGACTTATTAAGGATTCAATTGTGCTAATTGCCTGCAGAGTGGGACAAAAAGGAGAACAAAGGGGGAGGGGAGAGAAAAGAAATAACATTTCAGGAATAGTTTTTGGTATAATCAGATTGGACAAAAATTATTTGTCATTAAGTAGCTTAAGGAAATGGGATAGATGTTTGACTTCAGATAGACAGTGAGAGGGAAAGAGGGGAATTTGCATTCTAAAAAAGAGAGTATAATGTGTTTTCTCACAGCATCCTATTTAGCTCAAGAGCTACCTTAAACAACTAATTCCAATGTCTTAATTTTGTAATTATTAATTTTTAGTATTCTTTTCCTCTTCAAATTATACTGTATTGGATTATCTTATGCATATTTTATTTATGAATTTAAGCTCCTTGAGGGCAAAAATTATTTCATTTTTTTTCTTTGGTTCTCTAGCACTTACATGGTACCAGGCCCATCAGAATAACAAAAATGACAAAAATGGAAAATGATATATTTTTGAGGGGCTGGGGTGAAGAAAATAAGCATATTGATGACTGTTGGTGTTCTTGTGAATGCCTGCAACCATTCTGGAAAGCAAAGTGGAATTATATACAGTGATAGACATATAGAGAACCCCCCCCCGACACACACACACACACACACACACACACACACACACACACACACACACATTGATATCTCTTGTACTATGGCTTCCTGTGATGAGAACTAGAGAGAAAGAAATAGAGCTCTGTATAATGCCAAACGATTTCTTGATATGGTTGTTGCTTTCACCACTGTATCCTAACTCATGGCCATAGAAAAGAAGCCTGAGCTCCAAGAGTATGTGATGAAAAAAACAGCTGTTTACCCTCTGTTTTAGTCCCAACCTCCCAGAGGCTTGTCTAGGTCTAGGTCTTCATAAAGTAAGTAAGTCCAGATGGGGAAAGAGGGAAGGATGGAGGGGGAGGCAGAATGCAATTCAGTCACAGTACTTTAGCTCCTCTCTTTGGCAGTCCTGGAGTGGTGATGGCAGCCTTAGAGACTTGGGGCTGAACTAACTTGAATCTCACCTTTGATTTATTCAATAAACTATCTCTGGGATGTCTGTGTTCTCAAGGATCACAAATAATTTCAGGCTGAATAGGAAACGTCAGGGTCACTCTGCATTAAAAACAATATTTTCCCCCTTCTGTCCCCACAGCAAACCACTCTATGTACCTACTCTCCTGCAGTGATCCCTAGGATATGACCAAAACTAAAGTAATTCTCATTGAACGTAGACCAGAGTGTGATGAAACTATTTACAGAGAGTTCCCTACTAATAAATAATTTTCTAAAATTTTATTTATGCTTCAGCTGTTTGTAAATTGGAAGTTTTCTAAAAATATCTTGTATATTTTGAATATATATTCATGTAAATTGAAAGTTTTCTAAAAATATCTTATATATTTTGAACGTATATTCAAAAGCTATTAAGACTCTATAAGCATATCATTATGTCTACATAGGACCCTTTCCCTTTCCTTCCGAAGAGAGCTCTCTCAGGAGCAGTGAAAGAGGAAGACAAAAGAAGGCAGTTCAACAAAACTAGCTTATACATAGGCCAAATGCCACTGCATATGCATATGATGTTCCATACCCATAATTCCTCACATCTGCAATGAAGAATGCATTTTCTCATGTCTTTGGGGATCCACATTGCATAGACTTTTCTTTTTTTGTTGTTCTTATTGTTTTTTTCATTATGTTCTCTTCACTTTTTATCAGTTCTTATCACTCTCCCTATATTTCTGTTATTCACATTATTTTTTTACCATGCAATAATATTTTTTTTCATATTCACACATGATGGTTTATTTAACTATTTTCCAAGCAATATATTGTTTCCATTTCTTGCCAGTGTAAAAATGTATCACTATAAAGAAATATTTTGGTGTATATGTGATACTTCTTTCTATGTTTAGAACCCTTGAAGATCTATGCTTCACAGTAGAATCTCTGGGTCAAGGAGAATGTACATTGAGTCAGTTTTTAAATATAATTCTAAATTGCTTTCTTGAAAGACTGGATCGATTTAGAACATGTTCAGTATTTTGACAATATTTCTCTGATGTTGGGTATTCCCATTTTTAATCATCTTTATCAATTAGATACTTAGATTGTGAATAGATGGATGGATAGATTATAGATAAGTGGATGGATAGATATTGAGCATTTAGTAAGCACTTTTTTATGTGGCAGGAACTGTGCGAAGTGCTAGGGGTACAAATAAAACTAAACATGATAGGCTTTATCTTTTTTTTTCTTTCTTTTTTTTTTTTTTTTTTTTTTTGCTGAGGCAATTGAGGTTAAGTGACTTGCCCAGGGTCACACAGCCAGGAAGTGTTAAGTGTCTGTGACCAGATTTGAACCCAGGTCTTCCTGACTTCAGGGCTGATGCTCTATCCACTGCGCCACCTAGCTGCCCCTGATAGGCTTTATCTTTAAGAAGTTTCCATTATAATGAAGGAAGAAAATACATAAAAGGTGTTCAGGAAAATTATTCAAGATGGAGCAAAGCTTCTTATGAAGAGATGAAGCCCAAAGAGTAAGTGGAGCCTATAATGACATGGCCAGGATTGGGACCTGTGGCATGTTTGAAGTAGAGCAAAAAGTCATCAAATTTCTGCAAAAGATCCAGTATTAATAAAGTGAGTCCCTGGGAACAGGACTAAAAATGGGTGAGCCAGTCCAGGTCAGAAGTAAAGCTTCCAAGTTGATCAGCAGTGGGGTTGGACCCATAAATACCTGTTGAACTTTCAGTCTGTGTGAGAAAGGGAAACTTAGAGGGAGGGAAGAAGAAAAGAAGGGAGGAAGAAAGGAAGGAGAGACCCCAAGAGACCAAGAGATAGAGAGAGAAGAAGAGAGAGATATCTGGTTCTCTTCTATTTTTAATTGGACTTTAAATATTCAGTTTATACCTTTTTGAGTTGAAAATTACATGATTTTTCATGTATTATTTTTGCTGAGCTGGGATGATACAAACATACATATTATATCCAATATCTGGATATATCCATAGTAAAGCCATTTTTCTTGCTAATTTTTGATGTCAATGCTCTCAACAACTAGTGAAAGGATATCTTAATTGTTCTGCTTAAACATTTACTACTATCTACCTGTTCATTTCCTTCTCAATTTCTCTATGCTCAATCAATAACACTCACTATTTTTGACTGAAAACAGTGGGCTTCCTATTTCACCTATTCCTCCTTTGCTCCTGTCACCAAACTTCTCACCATGAAAGGGATAATGTATAATGTTTCTTATCAACTAATTCCTTGGGAGTTAATACCTAGTAGTAGAATCCCTGGTCCAAGTGGAATGGACATTTGAATCATGTTTTGAATATAATTCCAAGTTGTTTTTAAAAAATGTTTGGACCATAGGGGTAGAGCCAAGATGGCGGAGTGAAAAGGTGACTCTCTGCATCCTCCTCCGAACTTCTCTCAAATCAACAATAAAATAAGCCTCTGAACTGATCTTCAAGTCAAGGAATCAGGAAATATTTGGATACTGCTTGCAGATATCTCTGAAAAACTTCACATCAGGTTTCTCTAGCTCGGACAGAGGGATAAACAGAGGACTCCAGTGTCAGAGAACTCTGGTGGAGGCCGGAAGTGAGGGTGGGACTCAGCTCAGCTCAGCTCAGACTGGCAAAAAACTCCAAACTCCAAAC
>JAJPUD010020840.1:833-23984 GCA_023553655.1 Myrmecobius fasciatus | reverse complement strand
TTATATATTTGAGTCAATTCTCTATATATTTTAGAAATGAGGCCTTTATCAGAACCTTTGGATGTAAAAATATTTTCCCAGTTTACTGCTACCCTTCTAATCTTGTCTGCATTCATTTTGTTTGTACAAAACCTTTTTACCTTGTTATAGTCAAACTTATCTATTTTGTGATTAATGATGACCTCTAGTTCTTCTTTGGTCACAAATTCCTTCCCCCTCCACAGGTCTGAGAGGTAAACCATCCTACATTGTTCTAATTTGTTTATAATATCATTCCTTATGCCGAGATCACGAATCCATTTTGTCCTTATCTTGGTATATGATGTTAGGTGTGGGTCAATGCCTAATTTCTTCCATACTAGTTTCCAGTTATCCCAGCAGTTTTTGTCAAATAGTGAGTTTTTATGCCAAAAACTGGAGTCTTTGGGTTTATCAAACACTAGATGACTATTGTCATTGAGTATTTTGTCCTGTGAACCTAACCTATTTCACTGATCCACTACTCTATTTCTTATCCAGTACCAAATGGCTTTGGTGACCACTGCTTTATAATGTAGTTTTAGATCTGGTGCAGCTAGGCCCCCTCATTTGCATTTTTTTTTTCATTAATTCCCTTGAAATTCTTGACCTTTTGTTTTTCCAGATGAATTTTGTGGTTATTTTTTCTAGGTCAGTTAAATAATCTCTTGGGAGTTTGATTGGTATAGCACTAAATAGATAGATTAGTTTAGGTAGTATTGCCATCTTTATTATATTCACTCGACCTATCCAAGAGCACTTGATGTTTTTCCAATTGTTTAGATCTGACTTTATTTGTGTGGAGAGTGTTTTGCAGTTTTGCTCATACAGATCCTGACTTTCCCTTGGCAGATATATTCCCAAATATTTTATACTATCGATAGTTATTTTGAATGGAATGTCTCTTTGTATCCCTTGCTGTTGCATTTTGTTGGTGATGTATAAAAATGCTGATGATTTATGTGGATTTATTTTGTATCCTGCAACTTTGCTAAAGTTGTGGATTAATTCTAATAGTTTTTTAGTTGATTCTCTAGGGTTCTCTAAGTAGACCATCATATCATCTGCAAAGAGTGATAATTTGGTTTCCTCATGACCTACTCTAATTCCTTTAACCTCTTTTTCTTGTCTTATTGCCAAGGCTAGCATTTCTAATACAATATTGAACAGTAATGGTGATAGTGGACAACCTTGTTTCACCCCTGATCTTATTGGGAATGGTTCCAGTTTATCACCATTACATATGATGCGAGCTGATGGTTTTAAATAGATGCTACCGACTATTTTAAGGAAAAGTCCATTAATTCCTATACTCTCTAATGTTTTTAATAGGAATGGATGTTGAATTTTATCAAATGCTTTTTCTGCATCTATTGAGATTATCATATGGTTTTTGTTAGTTTGGTTATTAATATAGTCAATTATGTTAATAGTTTTCCTAATATTGAACCATCCCTGCATTCCTGGTATAAATCCTACTTGGTCATGGTGTATTATTCTGGGAATGATTTTCTGTAATCTCTTTGCTAATATTTTATTTAAGATTTTTGCATCAATATTCATTAAGGAGATTGGTCTATAATTTTCTTTCTCTGTTTTTGTTTTACCTGGTTTAGGTATCAGTACCATGTCTGTATCATAAAAAGAGTTTGGTAGGAGTCCTTCATTTCCTATTTTTTCGAATAGTTTATATAATATTGGAGTTAACTGTTCTTTAAATGTTTGGTAGAATTCACATGTAAATCCATCTGGTCCTGGGGATTTTTTCTTAGGGAGTTGATTAATGACTTGTTCTATTTCTTTTTCTGAAATGGGACTATTTAAGTAATTTATTTCCTCTTCTGTTAATCTGGGCAATCTATATTTTTGTAGATATTCCTCCATTTCACTTAGGTTATCAAATTTATTGGCATACAGTTGGGCAAAGTAACTCCTGATTATTGCTCTAATTTCCTCTTCATTGGTGGAAAGTTCTCCCTTTTCATTTTTGAGACTAACAATTTGATTTTCCTCTTTCCTTTTTCTAATTAAATTAACTAGAGGTTTATCTATTTTGTTGGTTTTTTCATAAAACCAACTTTTAGTTTTATTTATTAATTCAATAGTTTTTTTACTTTCAATTTTACTAATCTCTCCTTTTATTTTTAGGATTTCAAGTTTGGTATTTGATTGGGGGTTTTTAATTTGTTCTTTCTCTAGCTTTTTTAGTTGCAAGCCCAATTCATTGATTTTCTCTTTTTCTATTTTATGCAAATAAGCATCTAGAGATATAAAATTTCCCCTTATTACCGCTTTGGCTGTATCCCACAAATTTTGGTATGTGGTCTCATTATTGTCATTCTCTTGAATGAAATTAGTAATTGTGACTGTAATTTGCTGTTTCACCCATTCATTCTTTAGGATAAAATTATTTAGTTTCCAATTGGTTTTTGGTCTATTTTCTGCTGGCCTTATATTGCATGTGATTTTTATTCCGTCATGATCTGAAAAAATGCATTTATTATTTCTGCCTTCCTGCATTTGATTTTGAGGTTTTTGTGTCCTAACACAGGGTCAATTTTTGTATAAGTTCCATGGACTGCTGAGAAAAAAGTAAACTCCTTTCTGTCTCAATTTAATTTCCTCCAAAGATCTATCATACCTAACTTTTCTAACATTTTGTTTACCTCCTTAACTTCTTTCTTATTGATTTTGTGGTTTGATTTATCAAGTTCGGAGAGAGGGAGGTTGAGATCCCCCACTATTATAGTTTTGCTGTCTATTTCTTCTTGCATCTCTCTCAAATTTTCCTCTAGGAATTTCCATGCTATACCACTTGGTGCATATATGTTTAGTATTGATATTGCTTCATCATCTATGGTACCCTTTAGGAAAATATAATTTCCTTCTTTGTCTCTTTTAATGAAGTCTATCTTTGCTTTTACTTGGTCTGAGATCAGGATTGCTACCCCTGCATTTTTTTGTTCACCTGAAGCATAATAGATTCTGCTCCAGCCTTTTACCTTCACCCTGTATGTATCTCTATGTTTTAGATGTGTTTCTTGTATACAACATATTGTTGGGTTCTGGTTTTTAATCCACTCTGCTCTCTGCTTCTGCTTTAAGGGAGAGTTCATTCCATTCACATTCACAGTTAAAATAACTAATTCTGTATTTCCTGCCATCTTATTTACCCTAGCTTATGCTTTTCTCTTTCTTATCCCCTTTCCCTCCTCCCTAGTATTTTGCTTTTGAAAACCACTTCCCTCAAACAATCCTTCCCCTTTAGAGCCCCACCCACCCCCCTTTTCCCCCCTTTCCCTCCAGTTTCCTTATAAGTATGTCTATTATTCCCTCTGAGCCAAATCTGATGAGACGGAGATTAACCCAATTCTCATTCCCCTCCCTTTTCTCCCCTCAATCATTATAGGTTTTCTTTGCCTCTACATGAGATGTAATTTCCCTTATTTTACCTCCTTTTCCTCTTCTTCCAGTGTTATCTCTTTTCTACCTCTAATTCCTTTTTCAGTTTATCATATCATAAGATTCATAAAATCACAATAAACATATAATAATAATCATAAAATCACAGTAATCATATGATAATAATCATAAAATCACAGTAATCATATCATAATCACAATGTAATAATCAATTCATAAAATCAACCCTCATTCTATAAGTATCTATAACATAAATATAGTTCTCAAGAGTTATTTTTTCTTGTTACCTTTTTATGTTTCTCTTGTGTTCTGTGTTTGTAGATCAAATTTTTTGTTCAGTTCTGGTCTTTTCAGTAGAAATAGGTGAAATTCTCCTATATCATTGAAAGACCATCTTCTTCCCTGGAAGATAATGCTCATTCTAGCTGGGTAACTTATTCTTGGCTGTAATCCAAGTTCCTTTGCCCTTCGGAATATCTGATTCCAGGCCCTTCGATCCTTCAAAGTAGAAGCTGCTAGGTCCTGTGTGATCCTAATTGTAGCTCCCCGATATTTAAATTGTTTCTTTCTGGCTTCTTGTAATATCTTTTCCTTGGTATGATAGTTCTGGAATTTAGCCACGATATTTCTGGGGGACTTAATTTTTGGGTTTCTTTCAGGAGGTGATCGGTGGATTGTTTCAAGGAGTATTTTGCCTTCTGGGTGTAAAATATCAGGGCAGTTTTCTTTTATGATTTCCTGGAATATAGTGCCCAGGTTCTTTTTTTCATCATGGCTTTCAGGAAGCCCTATAATCCTTAGATTGTCTCTCCTAGATCTATTTTCCAGGTCAGTTGTTTTTCCTAGGAGATATTTCATGTTTTTCTCTATCTTTTCATTTTTTTGTTTTTGTTCAACTGATTCTTGAAGTCTTGATGAGTCATTAATTTCCAATTGTTCGATTCTAATTTTTAATGTCTTATTTTCTTCAGTTACTGTTTTTAGTTCCTTTTGCAATTGACCAATTACATTTTTTTGTTCACTGCATTCTTTTTCCATTTTTTCTATTTTATTTTGCAGTGATCTCATTTCGTTTCCCCATGTTTCTTCTAACCCTCTTTTAAGATTTTTTATGCAATCTTCAAAGAAAGCCTTGTGACATGGAGACCAATTTATGTCTCTCTTTGGGGCTTTTTCTGGAGTTGCTTTACCTTTAGGGACCTCAGGATTTGAGGTCTGTTCTTTCCTCTCTCCATAAAAGTTGTCTATGGTTAGAGCTCTTTTTGGTTTTTTATTCATTTTTTTTTAAAGGTGTGAGGTCTGTTTCGGGCAAAGGTGGGACAGCTGCTTTAATTTGCCCTGGGGCAGTTCTGCTGATTGAGTTATTTCAGGAACTGGGCAGTTCTGCTGCTTGAATTATGTCAGGGGCTGGGCAGCTCTGCTGATTGAATTATTTCTGGTGCTTATCAGACCTGTTGTTTGATTGATTGCTTTAAGGTGCTGTGTAATGGCAGCTAGTTACGATGCTCATCAGGGGTTCAGTGGTTCACAATCTATCCTCCTCAAAAGGCAGACCCTCCAAACCACCTGCCCACAATCAGGACAAATTGTTCCAAGAGGCCCGCAGAAGACTCCCAGGTGTGTGAAAAGCACAACGCTCCCACTCCTGTTCCAACTCCTGTTCCAGCTTCCTGCTCCAGCTCCCTGACCCGGTCTCCCTGTGCTGCAGTCTGGGTTCAATAGGCCACCCCCTGCCCCATTAAAACAGACCTGTTTTGAGGTTCTTCCAGAGTATCTTCTTCTAGAATCGTGTTGTTATCCGGATATTGTGGATTTTTTTGCTTCAGAATCAGTCTAGAGGCTTCATATTTTGTTGGTTTGAGGGGAGGTTAGAGGAGGTTACAGAGAATCCTGTCTGATCTCCGCCACCATGGCTCCACCCCCAAAATAGAGTAATTTTTAAAAATATGATGACAAATCTCATTAAAATACATTTGTTTCATCAAAATTAATTTATATTCCTTAATATTAATGACACCAACTAATCCCTAGTTAATTAAAAAAAAAACAATAATGATATAAAAGACACAATGTATTAAGCATAACTTAGATGTATTGAAAGTTACCATAGTGGGTCCTGGTTCTGGGATAATTTGGGAGAGTTGTCATTGTATTTTTGAATAGTCCAATTCCTATGTTTTTTTACTATTACAAACATATGTGCTTTGAGAAGGCAGTGAATTGAAAGGGTGCTTATTCAGTGAGTTTCCTGTATCAGTGAACATCATGATGCTATTTTTGCTAACTACGAAGCAAAAATCTAAGCTAAAGTTGATTATGTGTAGTAGGTCACCATGGCAGAAAACCAAAGGTAACCCTCAAGTGTCCTTTTCTTGGCAAAAAAAGAAAAAAAAACATTTTACCCTTTAGCTTATCCTAAGCTGCTTGTTTATTCAATTAAATGTACTTATCTCTTTTATTTGTTGAATCTAGTTGTTAAGCTTGAAGCAGGTTGGCTGGAACACTGATAAACTGGCTGGGTTAAGACAGATACTTTAATTGTGTCTCTTGAGTCTAGAGGGACAGAATTACTTTATGACTGTAGCTGGTGATTTCAGTGATGAATGGAAAAATTAAAAACTTTATTTCCTTAAGGGGTTTTGCTATTTTGGTTGTTATTGTTCTTATCAAAGGTAGCTTTGTAGACATCCTTTTAAAAATTATTTTCTACCTGAGAATTCTAGAGGCCGTGGTGATCAAACTTTAATTTTTATTGTACCAAATAGTTAAAATGGTTGATTTTACTTATTGATATTGTTCATCACAAAAGCAAGGTTAAGTGAAAAAATTAGGAGAGAAGGGAAACTTGAAAAAAGAAGATAGATTTTAAAAATTCCAGATGAAATACTACACTTGTGACATAAATGAAAGACACCCTGTAGCTTGTCCAATACTACTACAAACTTAGTAGATATCCAGCAAACTAAAGTAATTTATTTACTTCATCACTACTAATAGACATATATTTTTTCTTTTACACAGCCACATCACCCTGAGATTGGCATTTACTCTTATTTGGGCTCCAAGGTATAAGAGAGATAATTTCCTTATTATGAAAATTCTGAGGATTTCCCTTTGGTATGCCTGATTCAGTGATCCAGAATGTGAAATAATCTTGCTAATTGTGACCCTGTTGACATTTTACACAGCTGCAGGATAGCTATTCTCTACTGATCTCTCTGTAATTGCTGATTGAGAAAAATGTACTTTATGTGGATCCCAGATCCTTTAGCCCAACCCTCAGCTAGTTTAATAGGTTTAGAGGTGTTTTTAGCTTTAATCAGGACAGTATTTACAATTACTTTATTAAGAGAATTCCCACCTTCATTAAACCTACACATTTAGGAATGGACTTTACAACACCACCACACTTCATCTTACCTATTTCTTTCATCTTAACTGTGATAAATCATACTGGAGCATTGGTCTATGAATCTGGCTCCTACTCAACATTGTAGCCTCCTCACTTAACCAAAACTCTCTAAAGTAAGCAAGGAACTCTTCTTCCCTTATAGGGATGCTATTTTTTCAATTAATAAGCATTCATTTTATTTTCTTTCCACTTCTTTTCAACTGAGAAAGAAAAAAGATAGAAAGATAATCAAAGCCATTGCAACAAAAATGCATAGTCAAGCCAAATTAATTCCCTCAAGCAGATTCGCAAAATTAACAATAAAATTAAAATTATAAATGTTGAAGTGATTGCAGGAATACAAGAACATAAATACATTTTTACTAGACCTATAATTTGACCAGTCATTCTATAAAGCAATTTGAATTTATACCCATTACTACATTGTATTTTGACCCATTAATAATTCTTCTAAGCCTATACCCCAAAAGAATTCAAAGAAAGAAGGAAAATAACTCACATGCACAAACATATTCACAATAGTTCCTTTTGTGGTGACAAAAATTAAAAATAATTGCCAATAAGATCATACTTTTTCTTTTTTGTTTTTGTTGTTTTTTTAAACACACTTTAACAGTTTTATCTTTTTTTGTTCTTGGCAATGTTTTAGACAATTAATTACTTTCTCCTCCTGGATACTCTTTCACCTTGGATTTTTTGAGATCATTCTCTCCCTCCTTTTCCCTTTCCCTCTCCCTCTCTCTTTTTCTCTTTCTCTCCTTCACTTCCTTCTTTGCTTCCTTATTTTCTTTCTTTTTCTTTCTTTCTCTCTCTCTCTTTCTCTCCCTCCCTCTCCCTTTTCTTCTTCTTCTTTCTTCTCTTTTTTCTTTCCACCTCTTCCTCTTTCTTCCTTCTGCTTCACCACCTTCTCCTCTTCTTTTTTCTTCTCTTCTTCATCCTGTTTCTCTTTCTCCTCCTCCTCCTCTTCCTCATCCTCCTCCTCCTCCTCCTCCTCCCCCTTCTCCTCCTCCTCCTCCTCCTAATATTCCAAATACTCTTCAGCCTCTTAGTTAAGTCTTCATTCTTAGCACAACCTTTCACTGGATATATTGCTAAAGATTTTGTCCCAAGTACTCTTCTCTCTTTACAGTATTTCTTGGTTAATTTATTATTTCCAATGGGTTGATTCAAAGATCTTTATGTACATTTGCAAAGACGTGTACACTTGTCAGATCTATAGATAATTACAATCCCTTTTTTGAGCTACTGCCCATTTGTAATAAGTTATCCTAATAGATATGTCAAATTCAGCATGTGTAAATAAGAACTTCTTTTCCTCTAACATAGTATCTCTAATGAACTCAATTTTCATTCAGATACTATCATTCTTACAGTCTCTAAGATTTGTAACTTCAGCTTTATCACTTGATTATAGGATACAGATTTAGAGCTGAAAAGAATTTAGAAGTCACAGTCTCAACTAAGACATTTATTAGTTTAATGTCACAAAACTAATAAGTGTAAAAGGAGAGATTAGAACTCACATACATCCCATTCCTCACTCTCATTACAATGACTCAAAAATAATAACTAGCTTTTATACAAACTTTAATGTTTGCATGTAATTTTAAAAGGGTATCTCATTTTATCTTTACAATAACGCTGAGAGGTAGGTGCTATTATTATCTCTGCCTAAAAGCTGAGGAAACATGTGGCAGGCAGAGGTTAAGGGATTTATACAGAATCGCACAGCTACTAAGTTTTTGATACTGGATTGAACTCAAGTCTTCCTGATTCATTGGTCTATCCACTGTTTCACCTACTGTTTTCACACTCATTGCTAAAAAACGTACTAAATCTTTAATTGATTCTCCTTCAACAACATCTCTGGCATTTCCTTTTCTCTCTCAATTTACATACTTATTTGCATAGTTCAAATGGTCATCATTTCTTATTATATCGCTCCCTACCCTGGCAATGAATAGTTCTGCTTCCTAATGAACTTTTCTGACTGCAATTTCTCATCAATCACATCCCCTACTCAATAAACTCTAGTTACTCATTATTACCGCTAGATCCAAATATAATCTTTACTAACATTTAATGTTCTTCAAAATCTTGTCCCACCCTAGCTCTTTAGCCTTATTATGCATTACATTTCTTGTATATGGTGATGATCTTCCTGGGGTTCTAAATAGGACCCCCCAACTCCTATTTTTGGATCTTTGAATTTGCTGTCTCATTCAAGGTATGAATGCTTTTTTTCATATTCCTCTCTGAAAATCTGTTTCCTTCAAAACCAGATAAGCATCATTTTTTTTACCTGAAAAGTTTCTTGATGCTCCCAAATTCTAAAGCACTCACTAACAAAACTTTATGTGATTTTATATCTTTTTTCCTCTTTCACATTTTACACATACATACACACATCACATGTATGTTGTCTACTCAAGAGGAATGTATATTTCATAGTTCTTTAGACTAGGGATCATTTCATTTTTTTGGAAGCTTCCAGTATAGGATAGTATCTGGTACATAATGGACATATCATTCTTATTGATTGAATAACTGTAGAATGTATTAATGTGGATCCATATTATTCTCTGATTTTGCTTAACGTATCTCTATAACTCTTTGTGTATGTGTGTGTGTGTGTGTGTGTGTGTGAAATCTACTTCCTAAGGAAGGAAGATGGAAACATATGCAGATAAAAATGAGATTTTTATTCAGTTCAAGGGAATGTGAGGATGTATATATTCAGTAAAAATTGAATACAAAAATGTGAATTATCAAAAAAGGGGAAATATAGTAGATCATCTGAGATGGTAATCCTTTTGGAAAGAGTAAAATTTCTTCTATAAGAAATCAGAAAAATAAGTGTATCCCCTCTTGTCTTATTCTCTCAGCTGACAATATTCTATCAAATTAGAATCCTGAAACTTATTGGTTACATATCGTAGAATGTATTAACAGATTCCAGCTTTCTTCATAGAAACACCTTGGGTTAGGTAATTGTTACACAAAGAGGTTTGTGAAAACTATAAGAGACAATAGGGTGAACTACATTTGATGTCCAAGATTTCTGTGTATTTTGGATGGAAAGGGGAATAAACATATTCCATATATGCATGAGGGGTCAGGATCTGTTAGACTGAACAGGAAGGGTGGGCAACAAATGAATTCCAAAAAAGAAAGACAAGAGGGATATGAATGGTAGAACTGGTTATTGAAACCATCTACATTTAAAAAAAGACTTGATTAAGGCCATTGGTTTGAGAATGGAAGCAAGCAGAATAGTTCTTGTCCACATGACAGCCTCTCAAATACTTGAAGACAGGTTCATACTCCCCAGAAGGATGAAAACTGATTTGAGGAGAGATGCTAATAGGATCAGGGTATAAAAATTTTTATTACTACACAATGAATAGTGTGGAATTTGTGATGCTATGCTAATTTTATTTCACTAAATAAAAATGGCTGATGAAAGTTTAAAATAACTTGATAATTTTTTTCTTAAAAATAAGACAAATATATTCCAAACTCAGTGATTGAGTAATGGCTTATGTTTTAGCAAATTAGAGAATCTTATTAAATAAAAAGAAAGCAATACATGTGGTATATTTAAGCTAATATCTTGAAAATAATAATACATGCTTCACTTATGTTTATCATATGCTGAAAGAACACATATAATATTTCTTGTTCTATTCTTGTGTAAATAAATCTCTTGCAAATTTTGTATTATTCTTAGTTGTCCCACATATATCATATATTTAAAATCTTTAGTCAGCACACCTAATTTCACAATTTTCCTTGTTTCCAGTAATTTTCATTTCCTTTTACTACTTTTTTATTTTATAATATGTCCCCCTCCTGAAATAGTTTTTCCTTCAATCCATTTACTTTACTGATCCCCTGTATTCTCTAAATCTCTTATCAAAAAGGGTCAGAAGTGCAAATTTCAGAAAATCTTGCTAAAGAGAGAAGACTGAGTTTGTCATTAATGAGAAGTGATTTATTCTATGTAGAATTCATGGTTTAGTAGAATAGTTATTTGCCACATTTGGCAGAAGCATTGTAAATAATCAAAATTTCCCTCTCAAATCATGGTGGCAACCTTGAGTTTTTTACATGCTTTTACTGGGTGGTATGATAAGGGGTCTAGACTTCTGATTTCATCAGAGTAGAAGGCAACTCCTCTTTACTGATCATTAGAAATCTTATTGTAATTCATATTCTTAAATGATTTACCCGGACCCTCAGAAGTTAGGTGAATTACCCAATAGCATATGATCAGCAATATATGTTAGAGGCATATTCTGGAACTCTGGAATTCCTGGAACCAGAGTTCTTTATTTCAAGGAAAATATATTTTCTCAAAATGAGGCTACCTCACTCTTGAATGAATTATATTGAACTATCTAGACAGCTCTGAGTGATTCACTTTTCTATGTGGCATTTTCTGTAAAAAAAAAAAAAAAAACAAAAACAAAAAAACCAAACAAACAAAAAACAAAAAAAAACCCTCTAGTTAGCTTTGACATCTAGAGTCAATGTACAGATTTATCAGGAGTGGGGGAATAGTGGATCGTTTGTCCTGTTTGGTTAGTATGCTTTATAGCAGCCACTTAATTGCCAGATAGCAAGACACTTGCTGTGTTTCATTGATGAAATAAATCAAGCTGCCTAGGTTTTTCCAGATAGTCAAAAAACAAAAAACAACAACAAAAGAAACAAACTTAACAAACTCTAAAGCTTGAACTTTACTCTTGGTTTCTCATAGTTAAGACCTTTTTAGTTTAATGTTAAATCAAAATTAATCCTAAAAGAAATTATATACAAATGCTGATAATGATAATGATTGGAGTTATATATTAATGTTTGCTGAGGATATAACAAATATTATCTGTAATTCTCCTCACAATAATTTTAGGAAATGGCTTCTGTTATCTCCATTTTACTGAGGCAGATAGCATGCATATGTGACTTACAGAGGGTGACATAGGTATTTAATATCTGAGTTCATACTTGAACTCAGCTTTTTCTGACTTTCTATCTATTACACTGCCTAGCTATCTATAAAGAATCCTGCTGCTATCACTAAGAGGAAAAAATAATTGGCCTTGTTGCTGGTTTTATTAAAAAGCAAAGATGAGAACATGTGAATATAGTAAAAGAAGAAAGTTAATAACTTCAAAGGTTACATCATAAAACCAAAGTAAAAACTGGAGTATTTCTGAGCACACTAAGTAGCATGTTAAGATGAATTAATTCAACCTTTTAAAATGAATATGTCACCCATGAGTATAATTTTTTAACACAAATCAAACCTACTCTTTCCTTTCCTTAAGTTGGACAGGAAATAATGAAACCCTAGTTAATGTTTAAGAGTTTAGCTCCTCACTATGTAAAGTTTGATTACCAATTTTCAGAAGTCTGACGGACTAGTAACAATCAAAACTTACCCTGCTTTGCTTCTTAATTATGAATGGTATAGACCATATGCCAACCACTGGAATGTAAGAAATTGCTGACAAATACACTTAATAGGAAGATAATGTCTGCATTTCACAGAATTTCCTCTGCAAGTCCTATAAAAATTTTTGTCAAAAATTATAGCGTTCTGCCCTTTACCAATCAGGACTCTCTGGAAGGCTTTATTTCTGAGTGCCTTCATTACTCATCTTCAGTTTGGTAATCTCAGCATCAATGCAATTGCTATAATGCCTCACAAAAACCCAGTGTTTCAAATGTCTCATTTTTTTCATGAAGTAAGCTTAGGGAGAAAAAAAAAACTGCCCTCCCCCAAAATATACTTGGGAGAAACTAGGCAGCTACAAAAGACAGGAAGAAAGGTCAAAGGTTTCAAAAATAAAATTTGATTAGAATTTTAAGAACCTGAAATGGATGAGGAGGGGAAGGAAATAAGTACCTATTAGATGCCTATTGTATGTTGGGCACTGTGTGCTAAATACTTTATTATCTCACAGGATCTAGCATTAAAAGCATAAATTCTGTTTTTACAAAGCTTCAGAACTGTACTGCTTCCTGAAGAAACTAAGATATTGTTTGCATAATGCTAATTTGTGCTTCAATAACTTTTGTGGAATTATTAAACATTTGTTGTTTTTGTCCTTATCTTTTTATTTCATTGTATGCCTCTGTGACTTTTTTTTTTCATGGCCAAAATGCTGGAATGACTTGCTATTTCCTTTTCCATCTTATTTTACAGAAACTGAGAATGCATGTGAACTCAAATCTCCAGGACTATCCATCAACTATTAGGAATCTATTTCACTAATGATATTTATGTGTCCTTGTACTATATCTAAAAGTCTTTCTCATTTGTTTAATTCAAAACTACCCATTAATAATCAGGAAAAAGGGCAGAGACAAATAGGCAAAAACTCTTGATTTCTTGGAATTTGTAGGAGGAGAATGAAGAGGATTCTTTTAGTCTTGAAAGGGTAAGACTAATGCAGAGAAAATAAAACAAAAACAAACAAAAAAAAGCCAAGAGCTCCATCTTGCTCATAGACCTATTATTATACTACTACACAGGTATCATTATTTTCTTGTTTTGCTTCAGTTCCTACTACGATAGATGGTACTGTTTGCTTGAAATAATAATTTTCTTAAAATTGGATCCACAAGCATTTATTAAGCAACTAAGATTTGTCAGAAACTGAACTAGGTATATAGGGATGCAAGGGCAAAAATAGAAAAAAAAAAAGTTCCTGGTTTCAAGGAGTTTATATTCTAATGGAAGGCTAAATTAAAAATTGTTACATAAATAAAATTCTCAAAGTAGAAGGACATGGATAGAATCAGGGATAAGGAGGCAGGAATAAGGATACTAAGGATTACAAGAACCATGAAAACAGGTAAAAATACTGATCAATCATCCAAAATTCTCATTTTAGCTTTGTGCTGTCAGTGCAAAGATTAAATTCTTGGTATACAGACAAATTGCATTTTCAGGTTGCAGCTTGTATGAGCAAGATTACAGGACCATAGTATTCTAACTTTATCATTTAAGGCTTTTCAAAGATTAGATCTGAATGCTGTCATTTTGATAGGGAATTGATTGAGCGGGACTGAAAATACCAGATCTATCATGCAATAAACTGAATGTAGACGTAGACTAAGTATCAACATGATTTCTGTCAGCTATTGCTTTTGTTCAATCCCCTAAATCCTGAGCTCTGGAATATGCAACTAAAGTTGCCCTGGTCTTAAGTACAAACTTGATCCTCCAGAGAGAAAAACAAATTAAATACCAAGTGGAGCAGATAGGCCTTTGACATCCAGTTTATCTGTTTCTTCTGCTATTTATTTGATAGGCTGAAGAAATACTGACCTTTACAAAAGATTTATTGGTTTCCTGCCTTGGGTTTTTATTCTGGGTTTTAGTGCCTCATTGTTTATTCTCCCTGATGGGAGCTTTTATCAGATACCTTATTTGCTTTCAAAGTCTGAGAGATGTGATAAAGTGCTCAGAAATCTGAAGTCTTCTCCCCACCATTTTGTTACTTAGCAGCAATGTTCGTGCCCACTCACCTCTTTGAACAAGGAAAAATTCCTTAATATATTTAGAATGTAAATGCTAATTAGAAACCTTGATGGGTCTCAAGCTAGCCAAACATTAATTTTAGCTCAAAGAACTTTAAATGAATGTTGCAAAATAGTGGAGACAGCACTGAACTTGTAAGAGTGTGTCTTTGGTTTTATTTTCTTCCATTGTTTCTTTCTTTCTTTGGAATTTGTATACAGGTAAAAAGGATTGACTGAGGTCTCCCAAACACAGATCAAAAAATAAAAACATAATTTCTGGATCATTTACATATACTTTCATGTCACTTGGCAACACAACTTGAGACCACCTTCTATACTAGGTGATATATACTTTCGTTTTATCTTTCAGCTCCGAAGCATTTTTTTAGCTTTCTTTTCCCAATATATTTTTTACTTAATTATATTTTTTTAAATGTTGCTCTCTTCTAGGAAGTCACTCTATATTCTACCCATTCATTTCTTTAACTCCAAATGGCATCTCCTAACTCTGGGAAATTGTGTAGACTATCCCCCAAAACTTCTTTCCACTTCTCTTTCACTTCTGCCAGATAAGAAGTCTTTCTGTTCCTTGAAAATTCAGCTCAGTTAACTCCTCTATAAAAGAGCTTTTCTTAAGGTCAAAATATGCTGACCTTCATCAGATTCCCCTCTCCCCAATATTTTGTTTGGATTCTTGTTTTTCTTTGATGGTATTTCAACTTGCCATTTATTTATCTGCTATATGCTACCATCCCCCTAATAGATGATTTGCTATCAGTTAGAAGGACTATATAATTTTTCATCTTTGACCCACTCTTCTCCCTCAATTCCTACCATACCTTGAAATTTAATAGAATTTTGCTAAACTGAACAGTGCAAAATTGAATTGATTTGAATAAAGTGGAATTCTTTAGAAAGAAAGATGACTTCTTACATAGAGTTTTGATACTTTGGTCTCTGAGGTTTAGAAGAAAAAGTTTGATTACTACAGTTTTGGTAGAATTAATTATTCAACACATCAATCATATCTCTATCCTAATAAATGCTTAGATGTATATACATATATACACACATACACATACATGAATGCAAGTCTATGCTTTCTAATTAGCTTTGGCATTTCAAGGTACATAATTATGTGTACCTTACAAATGTTGTGCAACAGTTTCCCTGTCTCAGTTTCCCTCAATTGCTGTTTCAGTTTCCCTTAATTGTTCTGCTCAAAAATAGCAACCCCCATTTCTGACCATCAGAAATAATTGGACTCACATTCCAAAGGAGTTATAACACCTCCAGATGGCCAGCCTTGACATACCCCTTATCTTTATGACCCAGACATACTGTCTCAGTTTCTCCAGCACTCTTCACTCCCGACCTGAACTTATAGTTTTAGTATTCTTCCTTCCCTTACTCCCTACCTGCCAGAACTGAATTTATGGTTTCCTTGGACACCAGATGTGCTCAGCTGTTCTCATGAGTTCTTTGTCTCGCTGGGCTATGGAGACTATAAAAATGATGATCCCCACCAATGAGGTACTGAATACTTTGTGACCTTAGTCCTATTCAGTCAGCTGACATGTCTGTCAGTCTAACGCTCTGGGCTGGACCTGCCTGAGATCCAATCGGCTAACATGTCTGTCAGTCTAAACTCACAATGGGCTGTGTGCTTTGAGACATGAGTCCCAACAGTCCTGATCCATAGCTATGGATTCTGAACTCTCAATTAACATCAATAAAGTATTACCTAATTTCCAATGTGTGATACTGCCCAGTTTCTCCCTGAGTATTACACAAAAACCTATCCAAAGTAAAAAACAAACAAACAAACAATTTAGGGTGCATCAGTCTAAGGCAGCTATAGAAAAATCAATACTTTACTATTGGAAAGGAACACTAGGATTGTTGATTATTTTCATGGCACATAACAAATGAGTTTAAAATTACAGTCAAAACAGACATCATTTCACTAATAGTGGAGGCTGACATTAGTATACACCAACAAATTTGACAAATTTGACAGTAACAACCCATAGATCGATCTTATATAATGTTATAATTTAAGAGTGAAATTGAAAGGCCTTTCATTGTGACATTCACATGAACTCAACTAATAATATAGTCAACATAATGTCTGTTGAACAGATGTTCAACACATATGGATTGTTTGAAGAAAAAAAGTGTACTTAGCATGTCAGTTAAGAAACATGATATTTCTACCAGAAATCATAGAAATAATCTCATGAAGAGTCCTATTAATCAAGACATGTAATATAAAACAGCAATAATTTCTATGTAACACATTACTTCCTTTTGCAAAAAAAATTGGTCTTTGTTGAGTAACTCACAATATACCATCTGGTGGAAAGAGTTATATATTAGAAATTTGCTGTATTTCTTGAACTAATAGATGACAATTCTTTGTACCAAAAATATGGATTTCGAAATATCCTTGAGAATTCATTTAATAAGCTGCATGGAACTATAAACTACATATAACTTATCAGACATAAAAGTTGCCAATAATTGTTCCAAAATAACAGTGATACAGAAACATTTCACATCTTTTTAAGTGTCATAAAACTAACATCCTAATTACATGTAATGAAAAGCTTTTAAAATATAAAATTTCAAAAGAAGATATTCAAATTATCCTGAAGCAGGTGAAGTGCTTAAAATCTCTTTCATATAGTCTGCTATTGGAGCTATCCCTGGAGATGCTCTCAGTGAACTATGAGAAAATGAACTTACATGCAAATAATTTGTTTTCTTTCAAAATGAAATTGTTTAGAAAGCCTAACAATCTTCCATCTATCCATCTCTACCACACACACATATGTGTATATTTTGCATAAAACAAGTAGATATGCATATATATGCTTATTTATATATTTTATATGGGAGAATAGTAATTTGTACCAGGACTTTTTCTATTTGAATTTTCTTAAATATATAGATTAACAATAATAATAGCTTTTAATGCATAAAAATCAAGAGTAATATTTTGTAGATTTGATGGTAGCAAATAAGATTAACCTTCATATCCCTTAGAAATCAAAGTTTCCAAATGATAGAAATCTATTACAGGAGACCAAAAGCATGTGGAAAATCTTTGAAGTGCATGTGATCCTCATTATCCTATCCAGTACTAGAGAATTTTTACAGATACTTTCAATGAGCATACATAAATTCTAGGTGTCTGAGATAGAATTTGAATGAATGTTTTCCTAATTAGAACAGAACAGAGAAAGAAGTCTATCTCCCTATCCATGATGTCAGGTTGCTTTTTAGTATAAGGATCATTAAAGTAGCTCTAAGAAAACACATACTTCTCAATATTGTAATATCTGCCCTTAGTTACTTCTTATAGATATTTCTGCCACTTTTTTGTTCACCATATTAATAGTATAAATGAGAAAAAGGGAAAAAGTATCATATATATAACATATCATTATTCATTTCTTTGTATATTTCAATATTTTATGTTATGCTTTATGTATTATTTATATGTATATCATGTTTATATAATGTATATTAATTAATATTAGCATTGATTATGCATATTGGTAGTTACTTATGGAACAAACTTAAGGGCCAAAATTCTGTATGTGTTTATGTATGCATTTATGTATCTATTTATCAATAGAATATCCAGTACTCTAATTCTTAAACAACAAAAAAATTAAATTGTGATTTATTTTGCACAAATTTAATTTGTAATTTAACTCACTTAAAATGTCCTAAACTTTCTTCATATTTTAGCACAGTAAATTAAAAAATAAGTCTTGGCTATAGTGAATACATAGCTACTTTACTTTAAAATCTGGCTAAGGTTTTTGTTCCCCCTTCCCTCTAAAAGAATAGCTATTTTGTTTATTTAATGACACTGAGAATTTGAGGAGGCACAGGGTAAGAAATTTATAACTTTGGTAGTAATTAAATGCATTTGGAAGGAAACCTTTACCTTGGAGGAAATATGACCCAAACTAAAATTTCAGTGGGTGAAGAGAAAATCCAACTGAGGTCAATCAGTATTGCAGAATGGCTAAATGATCTGGATCAGGCCTAGGTCATCAGTTTTGAAATTATAACAAAATGAAATTTATTCTTTCTGTATTCATTGTGACAGCAATACTACATGAGGAAGTTGATTTAAAACACAATGTGCATTGAAAATACTTATGACTTCCTAACTTCCCATATGCCTCAAGCTAAAAAGAAGTCATACCAATGATTTCAATGAACAGTAGCAGAACCTTAAACTTTGTTTTTTTTAACTAAAGTATTTTTTTATTTTCAAAATTTATACATGGATAATTTTCAATATTCACCTTACATAATGTTGTGTTCTAATTTTTTCCCTCCTTTCCACTCATCCCTTCCTAAAAGGCAAGTGATCCAATATATGTTAAAAATGTTCAATTCTTCTACATATATATCCACAAATATCATGCTGCACAAGAAAAATCATATCAAAAAGAAAAAAAAAACATTAGAAAGAAAACAAAATGCAAGGAAACAACAACAAAATGAATGAAAATACCAAGTCGTGGTAAACATTCAGTTTCCACTGTCCTCTCTCTGGGTGCATATGGCTTTCTTCCTCACAAGACGATTGGAACTGGCTTTAATCACCTCATTGTTGATAAGAGCCACAGAACTGATCAGCCTATAATCTTGCTGTTGCAGTGTATAATGATATCCTGGTTCTGCTTATTTCATTCAGCATAAGTTCATGTGAATCTTTCCAGGACTTTCTGAAATCACCAGCTGATCATTTCTTATGGAAAAATAATATTCCATAATATTAATATATAATAATTTATTCAGTCAATAATGAATTAAGTTAAAATAAAATAATGGCTGGGCATCCACTCAGTTTCCAGTTTCTTGCCACTAGAAAAAGGCTTGCCACAAACATTTTTGTATATATGGGTCTCTTTCCCTCCTTTAAGATCTCTTTGGGATATAAACATAACAGAAAGTTGCTGGATCAAAAAATATGCACAGTTTGATAACTTTTTGAGCATAACTCTAAATTGATCTCCAGAATGGTTACACCCATTCACAATTCCACTAACAATGTATTAGTGTCCCAGTTTTCCCACATGCCCTCCAACATTTGTCATTATCTTTTCCTGTAATCTTAGTCAATCTCAGAGTTGTGTAGTGGTATCTTAGAGTTGTCTTAATTTGCATTTCTCTCATCAATAGTAATTTACAGCACCTTTTCATATGACTAGAAATAGTTTCAATTTCTTCATCTCAAAATTGTCTGTTCATATCCTTTCACCATTTATCAATTGGAGAATGTCTTGAATTCTTATAAATTTGAATAAAATCTCTATTTTAGAAATGAGGCCTTTATCAGAACCTTTGAATGCAAAAATGTTTTCCCAGTTTATTGCTTCCCTTCTAATGTTGTCTGCATTAGTTTTATTTGTATAAAACCTTTTTAACTTAATATAATCAAACTTTTCTATTTTGTGATGAGTAATGATCTCCAGTTCTTCTTTGGTCAAAAATTCCTATCTCCTCCACAGATTGGAGAGGTAAACTATCCTATGTTCTTCTAATTTGCTTACAATATCATTCTTTATGGCTACATCATGAACCCATTTCAACTTTATCCTGATATATGGTGTTAGGTGTGGATCAATGCCTAGTTTCTGCTATATTAGTTTCCAATTGTTCCAGCAGTTTTTGTCAAATAGTGAATTATTATCACAAAAGCTGGGGTCTTTGGGTTTGACAAACACTAGATTACTATAGTCATTGCCTCTTTAGTCCTTTGAACCTAATCTATTCCATTGATCAACTAGTCTATTTCTTAGCCAGTACCAAATGGTTCTGATGGCCTCTGCTTTATAATATAGTTTTAGATCTGGTATGGCTAGGGACTTCATTTGCTTTATTTATTTACTTTTTTCATTAATTCCCCAGAACTTCTTGACCTTTTGTTCTTCCAAATGAATTTTGTTGTTATTTTTTTGCTATTTTTTCTAGGTCAGTAAAATAATTTCTTGGGAATTTGATTGGCACAGCTCTAAATAAGTAGATTATTGTCATCTTTATTATATTCACTCACCCTACCTAAGAGCACTTGATATTTTTCCAGTTGCTTAGAGTATCCTGTAATTTTGCTAAAATTGTGAATGATTTCTAATAGCTTTTTACTTGATTCTCTAAGGTTCTCTAAATATAAAATCATATCATCTCCAAAGAGTGATAATTTTGTTTCATTACCTACTGTAATTCCTTTAATCTTCTTTTCTTTTCTTATTTCCAAAGTTAGGATTTCTAATACAATATTGAATAGTAATAGTCATAGTGGGCAACTTTGTTTCACCACTGATGTTATTGGGAATGGTTCCAGTTCATCCCCATTACCTATGATGTTTGCTGATGGTTTTAAATAAATGCTGCTTACTATTTTAAGGAAAACTCCATTTATTCCTATACTCTCTAGTTTTTTTTAATAGGAAATGATGTTGGATTTGATTAAATGCTTTTTCTGCATCTATTGAGATAATCATATGGTTTTTGTTAATTTGGTTATTTATATAGTCATTTATGCAAATATTTTTCCTACTATTGAACTAGTTCTGCATTCCTGCTATAAATCCTACATGTTAATATTGTATTATTGTTGGGATGACTTTTTAATAAAGTCATTGCTAACATTTTATTTAATATTTTTTCATCAATATCCATTAAGGAAATTAATCTATAATTTTCTTTTTTTATAAAGCTTTTTATTTACAAAACATATGAGTGATTTTTCTACAATGACCTTTGCAAAAACTTTTTTTCCCAAGCTTTTCCCCTCCTTCCCCCTCACCCCTAGATGACAGGTACTCTAATACATGCTAAATAGGATAAATTATATGACAAATACAATACATGTGTACATATCTATACAGTTATCTTACTGCACAAGAAACATCAGATCTAGAAAGAGAAGAAGAAAAAAACAACCAAAGAAGGAAAACAAAATGCATGGAAATATTCACAGAAAGCATTAAAATGCTGTGTTGTGGTTCACATTCAGTTCCCACAGGCCTCTCTCTGGATGGATATGACTATCTTCATCGCTGAACAACTGGTTTGAATCACATCATTGTTGAGGAGAACCATGTCCATCAAAATTGATCATTGTATAGTCTTGTTGCTGTGTATAATGTTCTCCTGGTTCTGCTGATTTCACTCAGCATCAGTTCATGCAAGTCCCCCCAGGGCTCTCTGATATCGTCCTGTTGGTCGTTTCTTACAGAAAAATAATATTCCATAACATTCATATATCATAATTTATTCAGCCATTCTCCAATTGATGGGCATCCTTTCAATTTCCAGTTTCTTGCCACTAAAAAAAGGGCTGACACAAACATTTTTGCACATGTGGGTCCCTTTCCTTCCCTTAAAAGCTCTTTGGGATATAGGCCCAGTAGAAACACTGCTGGGTCAAAGGGTATGCACAGTTTGATAACTTTTTGAGCATAGTTCCAAATTGCTCTCCAGAATGGCTGGATCGGTTCACAGTTCCGCCAACAACGTATCAGTGTCCCAGTTTTCCCACATCCCCTCCAACAGTTATCATTATCATTTCCTGTCATTTTAGCCAATCTGACAGGTGTGTAGTGGTATATCAGAGTTGTATTGATTTGCATTTCTCTGATCAATAGTGACTTGGTGCACCTTTTCATGTGACCGGAAATAGTTTCAATTTCTTCGTCTGAAAATTGTCTGTTCATATCTTTTGACCATTTGTCAATTGGAGAATGGCTTGAATTATTATATATTTGAGTCAATTCTCTATATATTTTAGAAATGAGGCCTTTATCAGAACCTTTGGATGTAAAAATATTTTCCCAGTTTACTGCTACCCTTCTAATCTTGTCTGCATTCATTTTGTTTGTACAAAACCTTTTTACCTTGTTATAGTCAAACTTATCTATTTTGTGATTAATGATGACCTCTAGTTCTTCTTTGGTCACAAATTCCTTCCCCCTCCACAGGTCTGAGAGGTAAACCATCCTACATTGTTCTAATTTGTTTATAATATCATTCCTTATGCCGAGATCACGAATCCATTTTGTCCTTATCTTGGTATATGATGTTAGGTGTGGGTCAATGCCTAATTTCTTCCATACTAGTTTCCAGTTATCCCAGCAGTTTTTGTCAAATAGTGAGTTTTTATGCCAAAAACTGGAGTCTTTGGGTTTATCAAACACTAGATGACTATTGTCATTGAGTATTTTGTCCTGTGAACCTAACCTATTTCACTGATCCACTACTCTATTTCTTATCCAGTACCAAATGGCTTTGGTGACCACTGCTTTATAATGTAGTTTTAGATCTGGTGCAGCTAGGCCCCCTCATTTGCATTTTTTTTCATTAATTCCCTTGAAATTCTTGACCTTTTGTTTTTCCAGATGAATTTTGTGGTTATTTTTTCTAGGTCAGTTAAATAATCTCTTGGGAGTTTGATTGGTATAGCACTAAATAGATAGATTAGTTTAGGTAGTATTGCCATCTTTATTATATTCACTCGACCTATCCAAGAGCACTTGATGTTTTTCCAATTGTTTAGATCTGACTTTATTTGTGTGGAGAGTGTTTTGCAGTTTTGCTCATACAGATCCTGACTTTCCCTTGGCAGATATATTCCCAAATATTTTATACTATCGATAGTTATTTTGAATGGAATGTCTCTTTGTATCCCTTGCTGTTGCATTTTGTTGGTGATGTATAAAAATGCTGATGATTTAT